>VWZX01007335.1:155288-323749 GCA_013399015.1 Galbula dea
TCATATATATATAGTTGATATATGTATAATTATTATACATGGTTATATAGGTAATAATATAATACCTAATTATTACACATAGTTATATTTTAAATGATCTTATATATGATTATATAAATAATTATTGTTTCATTCCCAGAAGCTGAGAAGTTGTCCTGATGTTTTCTCAGTTGTTTTCTTTCCCCCTTGTTGTTCTCACAGCTGTAAAATGAAGAAGCCCATGAGAAAGGCAGCACTGTTGGCTTGTCTGCAGGATGGAGTAGAGCAAAGAATCCTAGAATATCCCAAGTTGGAAGGGACCCACAAGGATCATCCAGTCCAGCTGCTGTCTCTGCACAGGACAACCCCAAAGACACCCCATGTGGCTAAGAGAATTGGCCAAAAGCTTCTGGAATTCCATGAGAGTTGATGCCATGTTCCAATGCTCCAGCACTCTCTGGGTGAAGAACCTTTTCCTAGTAGCTAAGCTAAGCAGAACCCCTAAAGTTACTTAACCCCTAAAAGCCATGGGGCAGCTGAGCCCCTTGGGGCAGCCCCAACCCAGTGGTTTCTTCTGGCACTGCCACCTAGCTCTGATGGCCATAAGGAGGCATTCAAAAAACAACTAGATGTGATACTTAGGGCTATGGTTTAGTGGCATGGGGGTGATAGGCTTGGTGATATTTGAGGTCTTTTCCAACCTTAATGATTCTGGGATTCTGTGGTTTACTGGTGACTTGGCAGTGCTGGTTACTGGTTGGACTTCCAACCAAAAGAGCTCTATGGTGCTATAAAAATAGGCCCACATCCACAGGTTAACATGAACCTCATTTTTCTTCAGTTCTTTAAACACACATCAAAATCCCTTTTTAAATAGAAAAATACAACTAATACAACTCCATATTGGGTGAACTGAGCAAAAACTCTCCTGAAACCAAACAGACTTCAGAGTTCAGCTCACCCTTACCTTGTGGTTACTCACCAGAGGCAGAACTTTGCCCAGCTGAAGGTCTAAGAACATCTTTGCCACTCTGAAGCCAAAACTAATTTACTTCAGAGAGTACAGAGCATGAAAGCAAAGACGTGGGGGTGAGGATCACTGCAATGGGAGATGAAGTGACTTGGTATCATGATGTTGTATCAGGAAGCTCTCCAGACAAAGGCTGTAGAGCTCTCTGGTTGTCCTGCTGGGTCATGTTGATGGTGCTTCTCTTCCTGACTGATATTTAGCATCCACACCCCCATAGAATGACATTTCAGTGCCTGATTAAAATCATTGCTTTTTATGGTGGAGAAAGTTTGTTCTTCAAAGCAGAAAAGAGATTAAAAAAATTTTTAAAAAAATGCTGTTGCAAAGAGTGATGAAAAACAGATGAAGGGAAACAACCCAAAAAAGGTTTTAATTCCATTCTTTTCAATTAGCTCTTTAATTTGATTTAAATCGTTTCAGTTGTTGCTTCTTTTACATCTCTTATTGTCCAGCATTTTATTTCACACATCTAACAGTACTCAATCATACTGGGGTTTGAGTCTTTGCCTTCTTTTGAAGCCTCTTGAAAGTCTAAAGAAGACATTAAAAAAAAAAAAAACCCCAGCCAGATATTAAAAGCAAACTTTGATCTCTCTGCAGGTTATTTGTAATCAGACCTTTCTCATCAAGGGCTCATTTCACATGTGTTTGGGATCTGGGAGTTATTAAAGCTGCCAAATAGGGGTTTGAAACTTCAGCATGGGTTCCTCAGCTGGCTTAAGAGACTTGATGCTCTTGCTTGGAGGTGCTTACACAGAAGTGATGATGCAATAAGCCTACAAGAGCTTTTACTAACATGAGATCATACTTTTAAGGAGGAGGCTGTCAATTTTTCTGGCAAAACAGTTGAGACATTTCTGTTATAATAGTTCTAGATTTTTCAGCACTCTTTGACCCTCCATCATTCAGTAAATGGATTCTCCAGTTCAGCTATCTTTGGTGAGCACTTCCAGCAAGGAAGGCTAAAAGTGACCCAGCATTTTGGCCATTAAATGCCAAGAGGGTGAGTCAGCTGGGTGAGGTGAGCCACCAGGCCAGGGTGAGCCATCTGGGTGTGTTGCTGCTGTCTGTGAGGTAAGTCTCCTGTAAATCTCTGGGCATGGTTGTGACTAGGCTGAGGGCTGCTGTAGGAAAAACTGTGGGCAGACAGACTGAGGCCCCATGCAAACATGTTGGTGTCCAGGTCTTTGGCTGTGGAGGGTGCCAGAGCCTGGCATTTGCAATGGAAGGCAGCAGAGATAACACCTGTGTCAGATGGGAACAGGTGAATGATCTGCTCAGTATGGTGGCTGAGCTGAAGGAAGAAGTTAGGAGGTTACAGACTATAGAGGAGTGTGAAAGGGAGATAGAGTGGTGGGTCCAGGCTCTGCCACCCCTGAGAGAGGGGGAGCAGGTGAGGGCTGCATGAGAAGGAGGAGATCCCATGCCCTTTTGCTGCCTGCAAAAGGATGGCCCAAGAGATTGGGGGGGGGAATGGAGGCAGGTCCCTTCCAGGAGAGGTGGGAGAGGCAAGAGAGGCTCCTCTTGACCTCCCCTGTCTTCTCATCTCCCCATACACCATAGGAATGGGGCCTTTGTAACAGAAGGCTAGGCAAAGGTGGAAGACAGAGGCCTAAATGAAACAGGTGGCTGGAGGAAAGTTGATGGCTGCAACAGAAGGCAGGTGCCTTCCTTGCCTGCCTCATTTCCCCAGGTGCCTTTGAGACATAGGTATGAGATTCAACAAGGCCAAGTGTTGAGTTTTGCACCTGGGAAAGACCAACCCCATGGATCAAGATAGGTTGGGGAATGAAGCTGGAACAGAGGGTTTGGTCTAGGTGATTCCCAGAGGTCCTTTCCAACCCTCACCAGGCTAAGATTCTGTGAAGTTAGAGTGAAGCAAAACACACTGTCCATGGACAATGCTGGCAAACTGCATTGGAAATGACACTAAGTCTTCCTCACATAACCAGCCTTGGGATTGATGCTTGTGAGCATCTGCAAACAAAGAACTTTTCAGTGGGGTTTTAATTTATTTGGTTTTTCTTCCTCTTTTAAATGAGGCAGTTTTGGGCCTGATTATCTGCCAAGAAAGTGGAGACAGCTAGTAAGACATGGTTGTGCTGCCCTGCTCGTATCTGCCCACGAAGCCAGGGTGGCTCTGGAGAAGGTCAGGCACAAAGTCTCACTTTGATGGAAACATCCAAAAATTCAACTTGGCCCCCAAGGTTAAGCTCAGCAGGAGCAGGCAGAGGAGGTCCTTTTCTCCTCTTGTGCTCTCTCAGGAGGAGGTGTCCCACCTGGGGAGACATTCCCAGTGGGTGGACATCCTGCTGCAACACTCCTGCACAAAGGAGAAACCTTTCAAAGGAAAGACATCTTTATCTCAAAGGCAGCATTCCCTCTTTGATCTCCCGATGAATCACTCAGCTTTGCTCTCCTCAGTGCCTCCTTAAACACCACCTCTCCCAGCACAGGAAAAGCCTGAATAGAAGAAGCCAGACTTCCGTGTTTTAAGCAGGATTTTTCCCCACCTCCAGACCCTTTACATCTATCAGAACATGCCATTGATTTAATTTAGCTTCCTTTCCTTCCCCTTCCCCTTCTCCCTTCTCCCTTCTCCCTACCCCTTCCCCTTCTCCCTACCCCTTCTCCCTTTCCCTTTTCCCAACAGTAGGAACAGTTTAGCTTCCCCAGAAGCCATCACACCACTACCAAGGCCAAAGGAAACTTCACTCCCCCAGGAGATTCACCCAAGAGAATTCCACCAGGAGCAAGGCTTGGATGTCACCTCCCGAGGCAATCCCCAGTCCTTCTGCTTCACTACTGCACCACCCATAAAGGAGCCCCGATGGATGGAGCAGGAATCCATACATCCTGCAATTTTCCTTCCTTCCTCCTCTTTCCCTGGTGTTTCTATGTCCTATTCAGTCAAGTCTCTCTTTTATGGAACATCTGCTTGGCACAACTCAAGCTCAGTGGAACGCAGCAGGAAAGCACCTTTCCTCCCAAATAAATTAAACCAATGTCTGTGCCTCTGGCCAATGGATCAGAGGATGGGAGTCATGCATGTAGGCTGGTGGAGATTTGATGGGAAGTTTATCATTTAAATGATGAACATCCAGTACTTCAACATATGGATCATTCAGAGCTGCTCTCTTCCCCCTCCAGTGGAAGAATCCTTGTGCATTTAGAGAGGAATTTGGGAAAACTCAGAGTTAAAAGCTCTGAGCAAGGAGTGGAAATGCAGGAGGAAGATGCAATCTGACACTGGCTTACAGACCAGGTTAGTTTTAGGGGGTGCAAAGTGGTGTCAGAAATGAGCAAAGAGGGATGGGAAGAAGGAATGAAAGAATTAAAATAGAAATTAAAGCTCACAGAACCCCTCTGCAAGGTGACCACATGAAGATGGGAACTTAAAAACACTTTGTGTTTTCTCTGCTGTTTTATTCTGATGATCAAGACAGGTCCAAGTGGCCTTTCTGGTGATCTGGAATGGACCACTGCCATAGCTCTGAAAGTGTTATTATTTTACTCTCTTCACACACTGCCTACAATAATTGCAATACTGAGAGATTTGCTCTGGAGGGCTGTGTTAGCAGGGGAGTCCTTCCACTGCTCTCAGCCTATCCTCATTCTCCTGAGGCCCTTTAGCAGCAGTAAAATGCACAATTATCAGGAAACAAACCCCAGTATGTCAAAAAACCAACCCCAAAATAGTTCAGAATAATCAAGGAATTCCAGATCATGTTGCTTTTTCATTTCCAGTTATTAAGACACTTTGAGGTATTTGAGAGGGTGAACAAGACCTGCAGCTCCATAGCTGACCAGTTCATATCACTGACAGCATGGTGAGACATAAACCAGGCTACAATAGGAGTTTTAAAGCAGAAATAATCCCAATTTCCCCCAAATGAAAAGATATTCTCTGGCATGACTTTTCAGCTGGCATCAAATCAAGACTGGAGCTCAAGTTCTTCTGCAGGTGGGGCCATGGAAAGTCACCTCTCTGGCATGGCTTCGGGGCCAGATGTGTTGTCAGTGCCATGCAAAAGCTACCACCAGCCTTTTAAAGAAGACCTTGCCTGCTCCTCATCTCTGCTGCAATCACACCTCTGTGGGGCAGATAATTAACAGTCTATTATTTCATAATTAAGTTTGGCCATGTTTACACTGCTTGATGATGATGATGATGATGATGATGCATAAAGATTCTTTTACCTTTCCAGCCCTGCTGCAGGAATGTGCTGCCATCATACCCCATTCAAAATGGAAATAGCAATAAAGCCCCCAATTATTTTATATTGCCTGAAGTCTATCAGAAATCATCATTTTATGCACTATTACTTTAATTTATTCGTTTATCATCTATTGATGTAACAGCACTTATCACAAGTCATTCTAGATATAGTTTTAACTATGATCATAACATCTTCCAGAGAGGAACAAGCTATGGTCAAGTTTTCTTTACAATTTTATCATTTTAGGGAGGCCAAAGAAAGCTAAATAATTGCTTTGGACTAAAAATCCTGCAGAGAGGCAACAAAAATTGGTTCCTTCTGACTGTCATTGGAGTTTCAAATGAAAGAAGCCTGAGCTCTTCAGCATGACCCTGAGGAAGTGAAGTGCAGGCAGAAACATGAAGGTACAGGTTGATCTCTACACTCTGATTTTATTGAAGTACTGATTAGAGATCTGAATATAATGTAATAATCTGAATATTAATATAATATAATCTGAATATAATAAAGATCTTGGCTCTGTTTCTGCAGAAGACTGAAATTTGTGACTAGATTTTGAGGCTGCTCACTTTCTCTTCCATTTTAGAGGGTCTGCAGCTTGCACACTGTGCACAGGTCACTTGCTCAACCAAGGGATCTGGCTAGAAAAGGCAATGGTTGCACCTGCTGCTGGGAGCTCCTGAAGGAAGCACTGTTCCAGATGATTCCTTCAAGCTGGAACAGCAAAAGTTCACCTTGATGCCATTACACCACTGAGAAGATCTTCTTTATGTTTGAGTTCACTTATGAAAAGTGAAAGAAATTGCTCCTGGCAGAGGCTCTCTCTTCCTTCTCACCCATGGTCTCTTGGGGGGGGGGGGTCTTGATCTCTTTTTGTTTCTGGGTTAGGACATCTCAGCAGGGTCTAGCAGGGCTTAGCTTGGAAGCCAGGGAAGGATGGAGGCTGAGGAGCTCAATATCCTTCTCAGAATGACAAGAAGGACATTCTTGACCTGTACAAGCTCTATGCTCCCAAGAGAATGAGGATATAATATTTATACACCCTACTGAGCATGCAGATGTGCTGCTTTGCTTAGCTTTAGCAGGCTGCTCCCTACAGTCACCCCTTGTTGATGCCAGCAGGAAATATCAGACCAGGTGAAGTTATTTAACAAGAAAACATCCTAACAAACAGCCTGTGCTTCCATGCAAGTTATCCTTGGTGTTTTATGGGGTCATAAGCAAGCAGTACATGAACAATAAACTTTTTGACCATTTGTCAGAGGTTTTATGAGCCAGAGCTGCCTTGAGCACTTGGATGGCTCAGACATCCCCATGGGATGCACCTCTGCAGAGCCATGGGCATCACTTACCCCAGCACAGGCAGCACTCAGCACCTCACCAACAAGCTGGAAGCCACAAAAAGATTTTCTTCTTATCCAATCCATCTTTTTTTTCACCCCAATAAGGCAGAGTCTTGGTGCAAGAAGGCTCCTAGAGCTTTGTGGCCATGGGATGGAAACCTGCCTGATCCCACAGCTCCTCACAGCATCAGGGGATAAATCCTGCTGGGATCATCCCAGCACTTCTCTTCTTGCAGGGGGTGGATGATCTTTGGGCAGCCAAAGAAGTGGGATCTGCCTTTATCTTATAAGCAGAGTGATGGAGGAAATATAAAAAGCCATCCCCATGCACTGTGGGGTGATAAATCCAAGGAGCAACAGTAAAACTCCAAGGAGTTACAGAATTCCAGAGGGATATCCCTGGTGGAAGTGCATTTACTGTGGAGGGCTGCAAGGTTTTCCTCTTCTCTCTCATTTTATAGATCTGTGAGGCTGCAGCAGCCCTTGGATAGGGCACATATTTGGAAATACTATAAATTTCACCTCCTGTTTATTTCAGATTCATTGGCACTCTCTGTCTTTACTATCTCCTGGTATTTTATGCCTCAGTACTTGGGAGGAAAAAAAAATGCTTTGTTTGCACTAGGTCTCATATGAAAACTCTCTCTGACATTTAAACTTTAGTATCAGTTTGCCTACAGTGCTAATACCACTGAAACTGCTTCCATAGATTAAATTGCCTACAGTATATAATGCCAAAATATATGAACATAGCACATTTACTGATTCGAGCCCTTGAAAGAATTATTACCATTAAAACATTTAAGGTCACCTTTCCCAATGCAATAAATCAGGAGGATGTCAAACTGGGAAGATTTAAGGCTCCTGGACTGGAGTAGCCTACTGGGAAAAGGATGGTTGGCTCATTGTCAGATGGAGAAGGAGGTTTGGGGACAACCTTGGGGCTCACATCCCTTTGGGTATGTAGGGCCAGAGAGGTTTGGGGACAACCATGGGGCTCACACCCCTTTGGGTATGTAGGGCCAGGGAGGACATAATCACTCTGCCAGGTTGTTCTCACCTGAATGCTGCTGCTGCTGCACAAGCTCAGCTCAGTTCCACCAGCTCTGAAGGTCTTGCAGGAGAATAGAACAGCAAAGCCTCATTTTTTGTCATTAAAGTCAGATGCAGGAGCTCCATGTGCCCTCAGGAAGCAGAAGTGATGAGTAAGAAGATGCCATTTCCATGCAGTCCCTTTTCAGCTATTCATGGTACAGGTCCAGCTCTGCAAAACCCCTTATTGAGGTCAACACAATTTACTGGGAATTGAAGGCAGTGGAAAGTTTTGCTTCAGCAAGAGCTGGCAAATCAAACCTATCAGACAATTCTTAACAAAAAAAAAAAAAATAAAAATCACCCTTTATTACACTTTCATCTTAAATATTAGGATTCAGCACATTTCCTGAGAACAACCACAGTGTAAAACTTTAATCTTTTGGGACTGGCTTGGGACTGTAATTACAAAGCCCAACATCCTCCTCCTGCACCACATTCTCTCTCTCTGAATGTCAGCATTTCTTAGCATGATAGAAGAGGGAGATACATTTGCATATGGTTCTCCCCTCACCCTCTTCTTTGTCTCCAGGTGAGTGTCTTTAAGGTTCAGCACAACCCATGTCTACAGCCACCCAGCATGTGGGGAGACAGGCTGATGCTCATCAGCATTCCCTGGGGCAACCTCTTGTGCTTCAAGGTAGGACTTACTTTTTCAATTCCACACAAGCAATTAAAGGTACTAATTGAGCAAGGCCTCAGCTCTAAAGGCTTCCCCATGTAGAACTGCTGGGAGGTGTCTCAGAGCTTCCCAAACCAATGCTCAGTGCTTCTTTACCCATCTCTGCAGGTATCTTCTTTTTAGGAGGATCTGTCATCTAGGTTGGAAAAGACCTCTAAGATCATCAAGTCTCACCACTGACCCAGCTCTACCAGGTAGTCATAGCCAAAATGAAAGCTGCAGGAGTTTTGGAAGAGAGCTTAACCACATCATTCCTTACTGGTGCTTGGTTGGCAGATCCATGATGTCTTCAGCAGAGCACAGCAGAGTCCTGGTGTCCTCAATCCTCTTGACAGGTGGTTCCTCTCTTCTTCCTGCTGCTGCTACCATCTGTAATGGGGGTAATTAAACTAACAGTGCTTATTAAGGACAGGCACTTCTGTTAGTAGGTTGGTCCAAGCCACCTTGCTCCTGCAGCTCCATGAGAAACATTCAGGTGTGGTCCTTAGGGCCATGGTTTAGTGTTATGGTGATAGCTATGGTTGGACTTGATGATCTTAGAGGTCTCTTCCAACCTTTGTGATTCTGGGAGCAGAGGTGCTGGAGGCTGTTCCCACACCTAATTCACTCACACTGTAATGCTGGAGGTGATTCCCTCTATTATTGCCAGCAAAATAGTCCTAAAATTCATATTATTTTTAGGAGAGGGAATGGGCAACTAACCTCTGCTGGATGGTGGATCTCTCTCCAACCCCTGCTGCCTGTTCCCTACCTCTGAGGGATGCAGCAAATGGCTGGTTGCCCTTTACCTGTGGTCCTTACAGCTCTCCTGGGTCCACCTTTGGCTCTTGCTTTTCCACCAAAGTCTGCTCATATAATCTTTGGGGAATCTCAGCCCCTTGTGCTCTTAACCATCTCCCAGACTGGTCTAGGGCCAAGTCCCAGCACCAGGTGCTGTAGAAGTGGGCAGGGAGAGATGCCACTGCCATGGATGTTCACAAGCCAGAGGGGAAAAAAACCAGGGCAGGTAAAAGGTCAGTGACATGGGGTTGTCTTCTCAAAGGGTCTTCCAGATGAAGAGGAGCTTTTCACCCTGGCTGTTAGGAGACACCTTAACACCTGGCTTACTAGTTCTAAAACACTCTTCAGTCACACAACCCTCCATTTTCCTCCCTAATTTTAGGACCCTGTTTAGGCACAGAATTGATTTTCTACATCTTCAAAGAGGCTGATTTTTGGGAGTCCTGTGCACATCTTATCCCCATGAACCATCAGCAGAAGCTTGGCCTGCCCCCAGGGAAAGTGAGCAACAAAGGCTGTGTTCTTCTGTCCAGTTTTCTCCTAGACAGAGCCAGAATGTCCTTAAAAGAAACTTGTATAAGCCCTAAACCTGTCAGAGGATCAGGCTGAGGATATGGGAGCTGGCAGAGCCTCATCATTTACAGCTTTCTCCTTCAGCTTCCTATAAATCACTCTCCAGCCACTGCAGGGAAACCTGCAGCCAAGGAAAACTGATGGACTCATCCCCCAGACATGACACTCCTGAGACTTCAAATTGCTGGTTTACACACATGTTGCACACAGGAATGATCAATGAGAGCTTGGAAAGTCCTACCTTGATGGGAACCCTGCTGAAGCTGCACCTAACCCCTTCTCTTGGCTGGGACTTGCTGCTCTGCTCTCAATTGTTGCTGTTTAATGGTGACCTGATGGTAGTGCAGCTACTGAATCTAAGCTATTCTATATATTCTAGAGGGTCTTAGTCCCAAGTGGGTGCTAGAGCCATAGCTAGAGCAACCACCTGTGCTAATACTGAAGAACATCACTAAAACCAGAAGACATGAAGTCCTCCTGGTTCAGCTCACCTCTGCTAGGCTGTAGGGTCTCATCACATAGAACAACCTGGATGCTTACCTTCAGTTCAGGCTCCTGCTTCTTCCCCAAAGCAAACTGCCAAGGACTGGATGATCCCCAGAGGTCCTTTCCAACCCTCACCATGCAGGATTCTGGGACTTTGTGAAGTTTACCTTATTTTAGCTGTGTTCTGTGATGAAAGGATGAGGAGGTCAGGCAGTGATAAGACTAGGGAGAATGGATGCAAACTAGAGGAGGGGAGATTGAGATTGGATATTAGGATATTTATTGGATATTAGGAGGAAGCTCTTCCCTTCCAGGGTGGGGAGACACTGGAACAGGTTGCCCAGAGAAGCTGTGGAAGCTCCATCCCTGGAGCTCATCCCTGGAGCCCTCAATCCCAGTCTGACCTCAGAACCTGGTGCTGATATGGGGACAGTGTATTGTGCAAACAAAAGGAGAAGTTTGGAAAGAACAGACAATTTAACCCATACCTCACCAAGCAGTTTCCAGTTTGCTGTGTTGGTCTCCACCAGCAGCCAAACTGAGTCCAGCTGATTCCAAAATGCTGCACATTTAAAAGGTGTGTTTAATAAGCTCTACCCTACACTTTCTTTTTTGGTGGGACTTCAAAAAGAATAAAATGTATTTAAAGAAAATAAAACCTCAGAGAGTACCTAAGGTGAACCTGCTCCAAAAACCTGGTAAAGCTTCAACCCAACTACTGCAGCTCCCAGAAATCCATTAACCACTCACCTCTAAACCTCATCCTTCAACTCTTCTCCCTCTAATGCACATTGTTGTCAATTTTTTGTCTTATTTACCCCCTGCTAATAGCTGGGCTCTGTTCCAAGAAACTTAAGACAATTGTGGAGAGATGCAATCTAACAGTTTTCAAGTTGACAGCCAAGAGTTCTGAGCATTTAATTCCCTGAGATGGAAGAATCTCCAACTCCTGCTTTTGTAATTCACCCAGGAAAAGACATCAGAGCCACAGTGTGTCTGGTGCAGTTGGAGTAATAAAAATGTTATTGTTTGATCCAAGTTGTAGCTTTCTGGGCAGATTTGTAGGGATTGATCCTGGCTGAGAGTGGTGTTTTAGATATGAAGGTGTATATGCCACAGTTCTGGATAAATTAGCATCCTTATTGTCACCCATAGGCATGCTGTCCCCAGTGGTACACCTTTGGGAAGAAGGTTCATTTAATTTCCTTCCTGTTAGAGTTCCAACAGCAAGGCCAAGTTCTACCAGACTTGGGGTGTGTGACATGACTAATGGCTCTGTTAAACTTGGAGTCAAGAGCTTGGCTTTTGGAGTGCATCATCTTCATGGGGTTGCCCCTGAGCAGCAGAGCAGGGTGGGGAAAAAATAAATAATAAATAAAATGATTCTGTTTGCTCAGGTTTGAAATTTAAGGAGCTAAAACACATCTCTAGGAGTTGGACAATAGTTATGGATGACTTTGATAAAGGGTTTATCCTTGAAGCAGAAAGCATGAAGGCTGGAGGATACAGATGACACTGGGGATCTCCTTCCTCCCTTTAAGGAGATGACATCAAGGTGATAGCCCCAAAACTCTTGCTCAGATACAAGGTTTAACAAGGCCAAGTGCTGAGTCCTACATTTCAGTCACACCAACCCCATGCAACACTACAGGCTTGGGGCAGAGTGCCTGGAATGTTGCCTGGCAGAGAAGGACCTGGGGCTGCTGGTCGACAGCAGCTGAATGGGAGCCAGCAGTGTGCCCAGCATCCTGGCTTGAATCAGGAATGGTGTGACCTGTAGGAGCAGAGAAGTGATTGTCCACCCTGTACTGAGCACTGGGGAGGCCACACCTCACATTCTGGGGTCAGTTTTGGGCTCCTCACTCCAAGAAGGACATGGAGGTGCTGGAGTGTGGCCAGAGAAGGACAACAAGGCTGGGGAAGGGTCTGGAGCACAAGTGTTGTGAGGAGCAGCTGAGGGAACTGGGCTTGGTTAGCCTGGAGAAGAGGAGGCTCAGGGGAGACCTTCTCACTCTCTGCAACTCCCTGAGAGGAGGCTGGAGCCAGGTGGGGATTGGGCTCTTCTCCCAGATTACAAGCGAAAGGACAAGAGGAAATGGCCTTAAGTTGCACCAGGGGAGCTTCAGATTGGATATTAGGAACAATTTCTTGACTGGAAGAGCTGTTAGACATTGGCCCAGGTTGCCCAGGGCAGGGGTGGAGTCACCATCCCAGGAGGGGCTTAAAAAAGTATAGCTGTGATACTCAGGGACACAGTTTAGTGGCAGGGTGGTGATAGGTTGATAGTTGGAGTTGATGATCTTGGACTTGTCTTCCAACCTTAATGTTTCTGTGGTTCTGTCTGCATGGTGCAAAGCATGGGTTCCAGAGCTGAGTTTCAGCCAGGCTGAACTTCAGGGTGGCTTTGCCTGGACCTCACATTGTCCCTCTGCTCCTATTGCTTGTCTCCCTACTGCTCATGTAGATCATGAACCACCTCTTCTGATTCGACCTGAGTTCAATGGAACCATTCATCTCTCTGTTTATCTATCAGAAAGTTGCCCTTAATCCTGGCCTTTGCAGGAGACTCTGCCTTCAACAGCTCCTGACTCTTGCTGACTGCACAGCTTGGAGAAGGGGCTGCAAAGATTCCTATATGGTTGAAAACTTGCCAACTGGAGGCCAAGGCCACCTCTGGGACTTCCTTCCTTGGATGTAAAAATAAATATTTATGGTTCATAATTTACAGTGGAATAAGTCTGTTGAACAACAGTGCTACTGTCCTGTCTGAAAGGACTCCAAAAAACCTAACTGATCCAGTTTTTAACTTCAAGGTTTGATGGATGTAGTCCAAGTCCAAGATAGGCCAACAAGGTTTGAAAGCTGAGCTCTGATAGTTCTCCATCATCAGTTCATAAAAACATTTGGTATTCAGTACCTCTTGGGCTGTTCCCTCCAGATAAATGCTTTTATGGGGCTGATCTAGTTCCTGGTAAAATCATAAGGGAATTTGGTGTCATCTTACTGCAAATTTTGTAGATAAAGTAGGAAGAGAAAAGGCTGAAGGCTTCAGCTGGTGCAAATCAGCACCTTTCTGTTAAAGTCAGCACATGGAGCCTGTTCTTGGGTATTTTGGGGTTTAGCAAATAAACTCTTTACTTCCCTGAGAAATGCCAGGACTTCAGAACCCAATAGAGATGAATCTGGTTTCTGCTGAAAGGCAGCACTTGTCAAAATCATCCTTAGAATGCAGTCTTGCAAGGTGCAAAGGTGCTGAAGCTCCATCAGCTCTGCCTTGGCTTAACACAGGATCCCACAGAACATCCAAGCCATCCCATTGATGTTAATACCTTGACCTAACAAAGCAAACTGCTGAAAGGGTGGTGAAATATCTGCCCCTCAGCCCTAGGTATGTTGTCATGAAAATCAAGGAGATTCACTTCTCTCTAAACAACTCATTTAAGACCTGAAAATCCAGAATAAATCTAACAATCTTGAATAGCTTTCTGTGGTCTTCAGGAAACCAGGAGCCAGAAGACCTGAGGTAATGGGTCCTGAGCTCAAGGAATCAGGTGACAGAGAAGACCTGCAACATCTACTATTTCCTCCTGAAGCTTCTGTATCAAGCTTAGGGGGTTTTGTGGCTTTTGCTGACCACAGCATGCTCATGGTGGTTGGGCTCCTGTTCCCATTGAACCACCTTTGGTCCTAGCAGGTCTTTACTAAACTAAGCTGGGTTTCACCTCTAGGACTGGAAATATTTTTTGCTGGTATAGTCTCCTTATCTCACAGCAGTGTATTCTCATAGCAGGATCATCATTAAATGAAGCTCAATGATGAATCAGGAAGGAAAAGGTTAAGTTTCACTTGCTGGAGATTTTGAAGGACTTGCATATTTCTTACTGTTGGGTTCAATGATCAAGATTTGATACAGGTGGTTTCTGAACAGCATTTGTGTGTCTCTGAAAGGTCATCAGCTGCACAGCTTGCTGGGTGGAGAGGTGGTTTGGGAAATAATTGCCAGTTTAAAGAAACTAAAGAAGAGAATCAGGTTGTAGGTGAAGATGGTGAGATATGGCTCTAGGAAACCTTCAGCAGAACTGGATCTAAAAGGAGTGTTGACCAAAGGGATGGACCTCCTGCTTTGCATGCCACTCACCTGCCAGCAGTGGGGATTTTGTTTCTCTCTGTTGGACATTGGAGAGTCCACCATCCCAAAGGCAACATCCACTGTCTCAAAAGCAATGTCTACCATCACAAAGACAATGTCCAGCATCTCAAAGACTGTGCCCAGACCTAGATCTCATTCCAAGACTTTGGCCAAGGCATCTCCTTATTTAATTACATTTATTAATCACTTAACCATACAACCTGAAAACAAGATGATGACAACATGGTGTCTAAGATGAGATGGCACAGCCATCTTGGATCAACTCTGTTGTCCCAACTCATCATGCTGTATCTGCATAGAATCCTAGACTTGTCAGAGTTGGAAGGGAACTTAAAGATCAGCTAGTTCCAATCCCCCTGCCTGCCAGGGACACCTCCCACTAGAGCAGGTTGCCCACAGCCCCAGCCAGCCTGGCCTTCAAAGCTTCCAAGGATGGAGCTTCCACAGCCTCTCTGGGCAACCTGTGCCAGTGTCTCCCCACCCTAACAGTGAAGAACTTACTCCTAACATCCAATCTAAATCTCTCCTCCTCTAGTTTGCATCCATTTCCCCTAGTCCTATCCCTGCCTGACCTCCTAAACAGTCCCTCCCCAGCTTTCTTGTAGCCCCCTTCAGACACTGGAAGGCCACCAGAAGGTCTCCTGGGAGCCTTCTCTTCTCCAGCCTGAACAACCCCAACTCTCACAGTCTGACCTCATAGGAGAGGTGTTCCAGCCCTCTGATGGTTCTTGTGGCTTGATGCTGTGGCAGGCAGGTAAGGTCACATCACATCAGTCCCACCAGGACATCCCTAGGGATGAGATGAGTACAAAGAGATCAAAACACAACAACATCAGCACCTTGGCAGCAAAAGAACAAATATTAAACAGTTCCAAAGGTTCTTCTTATTTTTTCCAGCTAGAGGACTGAAAGGAGACAGCTGAGCAGTGACCTCTTGTCAACGTGTCACACCTTGCAGTGTCTCTCCAGGACACAGTTCTCCTGGTGGCCAACAGCTTTGCTGTTAAATACCAGCTGAGAATCTGCTCCACAACAGCTCCTGGTTTTGGCTTCTTTAGACCCCATCCCTACATGTTGGCTATTTAACCCTTTAGGGTTTGGTGGCAGTTTCATCCTCCTGAAGTTTAAGCAACCAGACTGGACACATGTCAATGACTTTAAAATTCATCTTTAGGTTAGTATAGGTTGTTTATGTCTGTATACAGATAAGTTTAGATTTACTACCAGGGACTGGGATGCAAAGCAAGGTCACTGCTAAATCTTGTGTCTTATGTTGTGGGGGTGCAGGGTAAAGGCTGCACCTTCAGGGAGGAGCAGGCAGGACAGGTGACTCCAAACTGACCAGCTGAAGTATTCCATCCCATATACCTCATATTGGATATATAAACTGGGGGTCAGTTCCCCCTTGCTAGATTATTCTTGGTTGCTGGATTGCTAGATTATTCTCCCTTCTTGGTTCCTTCTTCTCCTGCACTTCAGTGATCCTGAGGCCACCAGCGGTGACGTAGTTACCATCAAGGGGGAGGGTTGGGTTCAGTATTGGCTTTTGTACATTTGTATCTATTTCATTTATCATTGTTCTTATTATTAAAGTAGTTTTTGCTGTGTTTTCCTATCCACAAGTCTCCCTGTCTCTCCCTTATCCCCTTTCCCTTCCCATGGTGGGGGGGAGAGGGGGTAACAGGGAGTGGCTGTCGTTGGGTTGGTGGTTGGCCCAGCCTCGACCCTTGACAAGGCAGAGACCATTTCACATCAGTGTGTGTGTGTGCTGGAGACAAAAGCCACTTGCAAAATACACCTAGAGCACAAAAAAAAAAAAAAAGAAATTTCCTGAAACAACACATCTGAAATACCCTTACAGATGTTTCCCTGCACTACCAGGAAAAAAATAAACCCAGCCCTGTCCCCTGAGCTAAAATGAAAATTGATTTGGGTAAAAAACACAAAAAAAAAAAAAAAAAAAAAAAAGGAAAAAAAAAAAAAAAAAGAGGAAAAAAAAAAAAAAAAGCTGAAGGATATGAGTGGATCATCATAATTGGATCAACATGCTCCAAAAGCTTCAGGCTACTTCAACTTCATTTCGTAGCTGACAGCTTTCTTTTGGAATTCTTCAAACCAAACACAAATGGTTTGATTGCAATATGTGAAACATTTGACCATCATATCCTTGACAGTCAGCTCGCTGCAGGGGAGATTGGATAACTGTTGTCAAATTCATAACAGCCACTCTAATCCAGAGAACCAACAACAACAAAAAACCCAACACAGGAGCTGCTGCAACAAAACCAGAGAATAGGCTCATGTAAAATGACACCACTTAGAGGAAAAAAAAAAAGCTATATTGGGTCTTTTCCAAACAGTGTTGCAACCACATGCATGGGTTTTATGGTTCTTAATTGGGGAATAGAAGTTAGAGATGTTAAAAACCCACTTGGTTTGCCATTCAGCAGTCAAGGGAGAAATTCAAGCAGCAACACCAGGAAGTCACTCAAACTGAGCATGCACTCATTTAGAGGCAGCACCATTGGGGTAGACTAGAGGTTAATTATTTATCCCTTCCCCCCCAAAAAAAACCCCCAAAACCCAGGGGTGTTGCAGGGTACACCTCACTGCAGCTGGCAAATTTACAAAATCAGTATATTTTTCACTGTGAAATGTGAAAACCACATGAAAAAAAGAACAGAATAAAACCTAATGATATTCTTCTCTGCTTCTCTCTGTGACAGGGAAAAGGGAAAGCTGCAGCACTACCTGGCAGAGAAGACTTGAAGGTTATGGTGGAGAAACTAATTCCTGGCTGGCAATATTGTATCAAACATCCAGTGAGAAGAGTTTGAATCAAGCACAAACTTTCTAAAGTTGGACCTGCAAGATCTTTATCAAAACTTTATAGATGGGATGAAACCCAGAGGGAATTGGACAAGCGTGAGGAGCAGACCCTTGTGAACCTCAAGAGGTTCAACAGGACCAAGCATAATGTCCTGCACCTGGGCCAGGGCAATAACCAGTATCAGTGTAGGCTGAGGATGAAGGGATGGAGAAGGGCTTGGAGGTACTGGTGGGTGAAAGGCTAGACATGACCCAGCAATGTGCACTTGCAGTCCAGAAGCCAACTGTGCCCTGGGCTCATCCCCAGCAGTGTGGCCAGCAGGGCAGGGAGGGGATTCTGCCTCTGCTCTGCTCTGGGGAGACCTCACCTGAAGTGCTGGGGCCAGCTCTGGAGTCCTCAGCACAGCACAGACAGCGACCTGGTGGAGCAGGGCCAGAGGAGGTCACAGAAATGATCTGAGGGCTGGAACCTCTCTGCTGTGAGGCTAGGCTGAGAGAGTTGGGATTGTTCAGCCAGGAGAAGAGAAGGCTTCAGGGAGACCTCAATGCAGCCTTTCAGTACTTGAAGGGGCCAAGAAGAAAGCTGGGGACTAAAAAGTCCTCCTTTTTAGCAGGACTTGTTGAGACAGGCCAAGGGCTGATGGTTTGAAACTAAAAGAGGGAGATTTAGACTAGATCTAAGGAAGAAATGTTTTCCACAAAGGGTGGTAAGAGGCTGCCCAGAGAGGTGGGAGATGTCCCATCTCTGTACCCATTCCAGGTCAGGTTATTTGGAGCTCTGAGCAACCTGATCTAGTTGCAGACGTCCCTGTTTAGTGCAGGGGGGTTGGACTAGACGACCTTGGAAGGTCTTCTCACTCCCAAACCATTCTATGATTCTGTGCTTTAATTCAGAGTCCTGACAACAACATTTTTGGAGAAAACATGCTTGATTCACACATGTGGTTAGGAAGGACTGCAACTCAGAAGCATGTCCTTCAGCAAGCAAAAATGAATTTTCAAAGCCAAGCCCATTCTGCTGACAGATCTCAGCGTCTCAGTCTCAACCAGAGCCAGCTCTAGGGAAAGTGAGAACCAGGAAACAAATCTCCCAGCAGGGAGGTTTCCAACACTTGACTTAACTCCTGCAAGACATCTGACTGCTGCTGCTCTCCAGAACGATGATGACACTCCCAAGCCTTCCCCTCTGCATCTTGTCTCCTTTTCTCCTTGGCCATACACTCCAGGAACATCTTTAGGCCAGAGTTCTCCCTCAGACAATCATCACTCAGCAGTGGTATGGTTTGGGTTGGGGTTTTTTTTTTTCCCCCTCCCACATTCTTTTATCTGTCCCTCTCTCAGAAGACTCAGGAAGCAAAAGGGATAAAGTTTAAGGACTCTTCACAGTTCAGTGTCCTGCAAAACCAGAGAAACATCTGGAAGTTATTTTTGCTTCAGCATGATTTTGAACTGACTAAATGGCCTCATCTGTGGTGCAGTGCAGGCTTCTTGGTGACCAACAGCTAGCAGGAGTTAGTTACTCCTCCTACCTGAAATACACCACAAATCAGATTCCAAGGGCTTTTCTAGCTCTTAAATCCTTTGGATTATTTTTTTCTTCCTCTTCCATTTAGGAACAGCATTCATTGCAGAGCTATAAAACTAAATTAAGAGAAAGCAATAACATCTGATTAGAGCCAAGAAAAAAAGAAAAAGAAATCAATAGCTCAGCATGAGCAACTAAGTAATAGAAAAAATATTCCAGGCACTTCCAAAAGAGGACTTTTAGCATAAATGTCTTAGCTCATGGGGAAAAGAGATGTTGTCAGAGCTGGAATTGGGTTTGAACAACTAGGACTAAATTAATCTGCATTCTTTAATGCCTTCTCTAGCTGAAGCTGCCACATGTTCTCCATCCCCAGCACTCAACTGCAGCATGATAGAGTGGTGCAGTGTTGCCTAGTTTGTTTCTCCACGTCCCACTTCTGGCTACATGGCACTGGTGAGGAAAGGTTGAGAACATCAGGATTTTAGAGGTCCTTGCCCTTCAGACCATGCTGGGTGGGTTCCTCTCCACTGCCACCAGCAACACACACACCCATGAGGATCCACCATGGGGACACCTACTTGATGGCCTTTACAGGAGACATGGAGATGTTCTCAGGTGCATTAAGATGGGAACTTCTGCCAGCATCTACAGGGACAATGAATTTTACTCTGCAACAGCTTTTATTCTTACCAGATGGCACTTAGAGAGGAGAAGGAGGAGGATGTGTTTCTGCTCTGGAAAGGAACTTTCTTCCTAAACAAATGTGATGGCTGTGTGGAAAGCCCCAATTTAGAGCATGTGCAGAACACATGTCCCTGCCACCTGAAAACTGTTAGTGTTTGAGCACACGTTGTCAGCTGGGACATCAGGGAGCAGAGGCAGCACATGGCTGGGATTGCCCTGGCAAAACAGAGATTGATTTCAAGATAAAGGGACACCAGCAAATGGTACCTGGAGGAGACTTGAAACTTCAGAAGAAAGAGAAGAAATGCAAAGCAGAGATGGTTTTCCATCAGCTGTGCCATAGCTCAGTGAGCTTGGCTTGGCAGTGATGATGACACTGTCCAACCACTAAATGCACTCTTTTGCTAGACTCAGCCTACTGTAGGCTTTGGCTGGTAGATGAGGAAGCTGATTTGCATCTCAAAGCTGGCCTGTGTTTGGCTGATACATGAAGAAACATTTAGGTGTGATGCTTAGGGCCATGGTTTAGTGGTGTGGTGACAAGTATGGTTGGACTTGATGATCTGAGAGGTCTCCTCCAACCTTTGTGATTCTGTGACAGAGTAAATAATGCAACATATAGGTGTATTCATTGCTCAGAGGTAAGGAGATCAGATCAAGCTAGGCCATTCTGTGATGATTTCAGCTATGTTGGGTAGTTTTCTCCTGGTTTGGTGGAAGATGTCCCAGATTACCTGCACCAGTAGCAGCCTGTGTAAGGTGTCAGCAGGGATAGCTGCTGGATACCAGCACCTCCATCTAACCAGTCTGGATACAGGAAGATTGCCAGTGCCCTAAAGGCCAGCTTTGGTAATGTCAGAGATGAATGATTATTTACCCCAACAATGTATCACTCTCATTCTGACCAAAATGAATGAATTTGATTATAAACTCTGCTATGAAATTAATTATGCTAAATCTCAGATATTAAATGTAGACCTTCAAGATCCATGATGTAAAAAAAAAAGCTGAGAGATCTCTATTTTTGTGGCCTAACAAAGACATTTAGTGGTCTCTATTTCTCCCAGCTTCAGTTAGTTTTCCTCCTACTCCAAATGTAAAATTGATTTGCTGCATTGGGAAAGAGACAACAAAAAAAAATGATGCTTATCTTGGTTTGGTTATGAGGCCATGAGAAAAATTAAATGGTCACCAAAAATTAGTATTCAATACATGGAACAGAATGAAAAAAGAAACTGCTAAAATATCTACCTCAAATATACCTTTGGAAATCTTATTCTAGAAAGACAATTCACAGCAGCAAGTTTACCAAGGTGTTATTAAGGTACTTGGTGGAGATGGATATGAGGTCAGGTACTGAGGGAGCCTGAGCAAACATCAAGGAGAAATTTAACAACAGGACTTCAGGTATCAACTTAGCACATTCTTTTTTTCCCCTTCTTTCCACCTCAGAAAGGGCTTTGGGTCATTATGATATTTCATATCAGAGCTAGGATCTGACACACATGGCTCAGACTCTTCCTGCCTTCTGCTCTCCAACTCTCAGAAGCAATTCAGCCTCTGCAGCTCCCTTGCTTACTGTCTATATAACTCAGAGCAGCAAAAGTCAGACAACCCACAGAGATAAAAAGGAGTGAAATGAATGCAAATAAAAGAATTCCTCTAGAATATCAACATAACCTGCTTTGATTTTTTTTCTCCCTTTTTTTTCCAAACTAAAGCAATATTTAAACCTTATATAAAGTTTTAAGAACTAAAAGCAGATATCAGTTGGGAGGTAGGAAAAGGAAAAAGGCACCTCTATTTATGGAAGTGTTTTAAAAAACATCTAGATGTGGTGCTTAGGGCCATGGTTTAGTGGCTTGGTGTTAGGTTAATGGATGGACTTGATGATCTTTGGAGGTCTCCTCTAACTTTAATGACTCTGTGAAATACCCAGAGACTGGTCCAAGTGTGCACCAGTCACACAGCCCTTAGGGGAAGCTGTTACAACAGCCACCAGCGCTGGGACCCATCAGACCTCATTGCCTCTGCTGTGTGTCATCCAACCTTTCTCCCTGCTGCTCCTTCTGCCACACCACAGGGAAAGAATTTTTGACTGAGAGATGAGTTCTATATGCTAAGAATGGTTATGGTGAGAATGCAGGTCAGAAATCTGTCAATGTGGAGCACTCAGAGTTTCCTATCATCTTTCTCTTTTCTCAACCACTTTCCTCTCCGCACTGGAGATATTATAGGTTGAGAAGATCCATTCTAACTACAAAGATACATATATAGACACAATATATATGTCATAATTTTACAGATGTGATCTCTCAGTGTTCATTTTACTACAAATTTCCACCTCCAAAGGAAGAATTCCCTAATCCAGAGCAGCACTGAAAAGCAAAAGCAACCTTGACCTCGAGATGCAATTGAGAGAGGTCATTTGGCAAAGATGCAATTGGGAGAGGTCATTTGGCAAAGCAAAGGCCTCCTCTGTCAGTGGGAAAGGATTAGGCCCACAGAAAAGTATTGCTATAGCAACAAAATAATTGATGAGAATATGTATCCCCAAGCCAGAGGCAGAGAGAGGCGAGGGGAAGAGGCTGGTGCCCACGCTCCAGCAACACCATGCTTCCCTTTCTAATAACGAGCACATTTAAGGAATAAATGTGGTTTTCTTTCCCCATTTTGTTTCTAAACTCCCCTTATCAACATCATTTGGCAGCTCTCAGTCACAGGGAAAAGACAGCACTCCCATCCTGGTGGAAAAGCAGAGGCAGTGTCATTACCAGCCACGTGGTGCTGTGCTAAAAGGCATCATTTGCCCTCTGACGGATCGCTGAGGCTGGAAGAGCTTCACGTCGATGTGTCACCAATGTGCAGGACAATGAACGATGGCATGGGGTGTGCAACCATTCCTCATGACCACCAGAAGCTCTCCCAACCTGGTGGGCAACTGGTGTGAATAGGTGTTGTGTGAATTGGAAGTGCTGAAGGTGGCCTGAAGTCCCAGCTGAGCGCTACAACCGTGCAGGAAGAGCTTTCTGCACCTTCCTTTGGAAGAGGGCTTTAAACTTTAACAAGAAGGACTTAGAAATAAAAATGATCATCCCCAGTTATCCTTTAAGGCTCTCAAAATCTGCCAGTGAACTTCTCCCTCCCCCAAAAGGCTGAATGCATTACCAAAGCACTCATTTTATCCTTCATTATTCCCCCCCCACCAAAGCCTAACACTGGAAACCAAAGCTCCTGCTCCACAGAGTGCTGCTGTTTAATGTATTTCTGTATGTAGATCCTTGACAGGCACCATTTTTCTTGCCTCTCAGGTGGCTCATAGAGCCAGATTTATGTCCATTATGCATAAATTCCTTGCAATATTGCTCCAGCATCATCAGCAGAAAATCTGAGAAAGCACCCACAGCAGCCACAAAACACCCTCAGACACACTTGGACTCAAGCCACCTTCTTGAAGTCACAGGGACTCTGTTTCCATTGAAGTCAGAGGCTTATTTTGCTCCTGATTGGACAGAGGTACCCAACTCCACCTGGTCCATGCCTCTCTTGCACGGAGGACTCCAGAGATGGACCCTGCACTGCAGGTGAGGTCTCCCCAGAGCACAGCAGAGCAGAGGGGCAAAACCCTCCTCCCTTGGCCTGCTGGCCAGAAGGACTAGGAACCAGGGATTTAATTCCTGCCAAAAAAACTTGATTAGCAGAAGCCTTGCAACCTGTATTTATTATGGGTACAAACTCTCTATCACACTACAGCCTCCACAAGCTCAAACCTCTTTTTATTCTGACATCATCTGGCTACTGAAAGGAAAATCACTGCATGCCCAGAACCTCCTCTGCCAGGGGAAGGTGGGTTCCATCCTCATTGTAAGCCCCTAGAGGGAGACATGACCCAGATTTTGGGAGAGGACATGCCTGGGAGCAAGGCAGCAGCTCCTGAGATCCCAGCTCTCAGGTGGGAATGGGTGGGCAAGCCAAGGCAGAGAGATGCTCCAGGTTCCAGCTCTACCCTGAGCCCTCCTGACTGTGTGGTGGAGGTATGGTCTTATAGAATCATAGAACTGCCAGAGTTGGAAGGGACCATAAAGGTCTTCTAGCTCCAATCCCCCTGCCTGGCAGGGACACCATCCACTAGATTAGGCTGCCCAGAGCCCCATCCAGTCTTGATAACCTCCTGGAGAAGCAATGGCATTGGTGGCCTGATCTAGGAGCAGCCATGAAGAATTCAGGAGGAGCCCACAGTGTAGAGCATCCCACAAAGTCCTGGATCAAGCACATGTGGGAACAGGAGGAGATGATGGGTGGTGGGAAGAGAAGATCCCAGCCAACCTAGGGCAGCTCCAACTTCCCCCACTAGGGAAACTATGATTACAAGTAGCCTACAACATGCTTCTTTTTCAGTAAGCACATGATGATCCTCTTCATCTCCTTGCTCATGATGACAGCAATATCAAAACCTCAAATCAAAAAAAAAAAAAAGGACTTTAAAATGCCACAAAAAACCCAGAAGTGGATTATCAGCCTATTTGCATAGACATTAAAATATCAGCAACTCATGAAGATAAACTACCTGCAAGATTAGCCTGAACTGCCAATTCCTTCCCATGTTTCTCATTTCTTGGTTCTGGTTATTTTTGCAAATCTCCCCTTTCAGAAATCACATTTCTTGCAAATCAGATCCTTGCCCTAGGGTTGTTGACCTTTATTTCGCCCATCTGGAAAACAAATGAAGCAGGAAGGATAACAATATGAGATCCTCATCAGAAGTGCTGCTTTGGTGGGTTTTTTTTTTTTTACTTTGGAGGTTTGATTTTCAACTTATATATTTCCCCCTAAAGGCACTGCCAGTGAAACACTAGAGAACTGCTCCACAAGGAAAACCAGTAGCTTGGCCAAAAAACCTTTTTGTGGCAGCTTAACAGGGGTGAAAAGAAGAAGGAAAACAAATAAAGCCAAATAAATATTAAAAAGTAAATGTAGATATGGATGAAACAGTGGCTCAATGGCCAGGTGAGGAACTTTGTTATTGCTACTAGTCTTCTCATTCCAGATTTAACCCAAGAAGTTTAATAGGGGGTTAACTAGTGTGGACAAGCAAGGATAAAACAACTTCTTACTGTTAATTTTGGTCAAGAAGATGTAACAAGAGGGTATTTGTAAATCTAGTTATGAAAATCAACGTTGGGTTCATTAAGTTGGCTGAGCCAGAGGGAGGAAGAAGAGGAGCCAAGCACCAAGCAAGGGAAAACAGATTGGGTTTGGTTTTCTCACCAAGTGATGCCAGCTCCTAGGATGTGGGTGCAGGTGAGTGGTGTCTTTGGTGTGTTTGGAGGATCTCAGTCCCAGACTTCTAACTGGTGAGTTCATGAGTTCTGTTATGCTGGAAATAAACCTGATTTGGGGGAATGATAGAAAGGCTTTATTATTATTATTATTATAAATCTGTGGGTAGCACAAACAATTGTTGTTAGGCAGCTCTGTTAGAAAGGAACATTAAACTGAATTATTCCATTAAAAGCTATTCTTTCCTCCATAATCTCATTGTTTTTCTCACCACATCTCACTCAGATATTGCATGAACCTCAAACCACTGTGCAGGTTTTTGTGGAATAACATTGTCCAAAGCCAGAATCCCACAGAACCATCAAGGTTGGAATAGAACTCTAAGATCATCATGTCCAACCCCATGCAGAAGAACCATGAAGCAACTGTGGCTGAGTGGCCACTATCTGACCGTGGCTGGAGAAAGGTGGTTTATGCAAAGAGAGCAAGACTGGTCCAAGAGAAAGGATACTGGGAGAGCAGCAGTGACTCCATTCAGGTGCTGTTGGGCCACCTCCCTTTCTAAGAGGACAAAGCCAAAGGGACCAGGGCTGGTTGGTAGGCACTAGGGAAGATCTGCAGCTGGTTAAACCCACACAGCTCTCAAGCTGCAGCCCAAAGAGCAGAGCCATTGTGGAGGCACCTCCTGTGCCTACAACAAAGCCTTGACCATCAGAACCTTTTTGGATGATAAATAGTACAAATGGTGGCTAGGACACCAAAGTACCAGGGGATCATTGGTGTGCTCCTCTCCACACCCCCAAAGATGAGCAGAAGGGCTGTTGGTGCAGAGTGTCCTCTGAAGGACAGGCTGCTTGTATCCCATCATAGTAGCTTCCATTTCAAAACAGCAAATGTTAGTCAGAGGAATAATAAACCCCAGGAAATCATACCAAAAGGCAGCAATCCATCACAGGGCACTTTGATAGCTCTTAATACAGCCACTGACACAGCTACTGCACTTGATGATGGAACAGGCAGAGCTTGCTGGGGTTACAGCCATCTCAGCCCCAAAGTTGCTGTTGCTTCTCACATGGAAATTACAGATAATGGTTGCAGGGACAAGAGGTTGCACTTAGCTGACTTTGCTACGAGGTAAAATGGGAAGAAAATAGCTGGTTAAAAGAAATTCTCTGGTGTGGGGATTTTTTTTTTTCCTCTTGGAAAAAGGAAAAAAGGACAAGAAGCAAGAAGCTAATTGCATAGAAGCTTCTTGTATCTCCTGGCTGGCTACTGAACCTGTGCCATAACTCAGTGCTTCTGGATACTGAGAGAGGAAACATTATTTGATGTAGTAGGTGCAATCCCATGCTTATCAAATCATCTTGCTTGCCTGTAAAGCTAAGCTCCAATTTATGGTGTTTTATGAAGCCACAGATTGAGCTGAGGCTATAAAAATTGGGACTTAATATTCAGGAATAAAAATGCAGAGAGTGAACATCACTGAAGTGACTTTAGCTTTTTTTTTTTTATTTAAAGGACTTGTATCCTCCTTGCTTTAAATATCCCCAGAATGTGTCACAGTAATGGCACAGCTTCCACCAGAGAAAACAGAAGACAAACAGCACAGGTTTGTGCTTTCTAAACCAGAGGGACTTGCTGCTCTGGCTGTGTTGAGGCAGAGTGATGAGTCATCTGATAGAACAATGGCTGAGAACACATCAAGCCTCACACAGCCCTTCTTGCATTTATTTGCCTGTAGACTTTTTAAATGTATTCTCCTTTTCCAATATTTCCCCTCTGAGAAAGCCCAGAGTGACCAAACCCATGGAAACTGCAGATTTACCTGCAGCTGTTTGGAGAGCAGTGCTTTCATCTGCTCACCTGCAGAAAAGGAGATTCCTTTTCTTTTGGATGGGCTTGACTGATGAAAACAAGAGATGGAAACGTTTCTAATCCATTCCTGCACTCTCCAGAGCCACCACTGCCTCTGTCACATTTTCCCACCACCTTCCCTCACTGCTCTTTTATTGCAGTCATTAGGAGAAGACACCCATCGACTTAAATTACATCTGTAAGTCTCTGGTGGAGCAAAGCACATAAATACCTGTTATAATGTTAGACATCTACTCAGCAAAACATTTAAGCATTCACCTAACTTCCAAAAGGTGTTTCTATGACTTAAACAGCTGCTGAAGTTATTGCTGGGGGTGGGGGGAGGAGGTTATTTACATGCTCCCATAGTAAGGGCACAACTGATGGAATCAAGGTTGAAAAATAAAATGGAATTAACTAAGGTAGCAATTATACCAGAATGGTTTAAAACATCACTTGGTTTTTGCTT
Source organism: Galbula dea (assembly GCA_013399015.1). Lineage (NCBI taxonomy): Eukaryota > Metazoa > Chordata > Aves > Piciformes > Galbulidae > Galbula > Galbula dea. The sequence goes on from VWZX01007335.1 coordinate 182,268, forward strand.
GGAGATTTTTGGGGGTCTAATTAAGAAGCAGGACTGATGTGTTCTGATCTGTCCCACTGCCTTCCCAAGGGCTTTGAGGGCTAACTTGCTTAAGCTCGTTTGAAGAGTCCAGCCTTGATCATTAAAGGGATGCACTAATGGCAGATGTGGGCACCACACAGGCTTAAGGAATCAAATGACTCAGAGCAGGGCAGCACCTGAAGTCATTTTTAATATGATTTAAAGATATAAAAATGTGCAGTCTCTTCAAATGCCTGAAGGACAGGCACAGATCACCTCTTCAGGAGCAGCCTGTGCCAGGAACAAGTTACTCCCCTAGCTGCTCATTAAAACCCACTTGCTGGAGGTTTGGAAGGGCTCTGTTGGCAAAGCAGTTCAAATGAGCACAGCAATTCTCTTCAGGCAAGAACAAAATAAAGTAAAATAAAATCATAATAAAAAAAATATCAGCTGGGATGGCTGGGACTAGTAACTACAATAGTTTAAACCAACCTGGCTGAAAGGAATTAGGAGCATGAGCATACATGACCTGATCAGGAGGGAATGGCCAGCAGAAAGGTTGGCATCAACTGGCCCAAGTGGGCATCACCTCCACTGGCACACACACACACTACATGTTCCCATTCCTGTTTCACTTGGGTCAACCATTGGTGTGCTTAAATTAAAAGTGTTTCTACAAAAACAGGCCCAGAAACAATCTATCCTTTTTAATATATTTTTTTTCCCCTCATTAAATTATGAGGACAAAAACTGCACAAGATCCAGCACAGGGCTCAGGAGATCAGATCACAGAATCATCAAGTCCAACCATCAACCTAGCATCACCATGCCACTAAACCATGGCCCTAAGTACCACATCTTCATGCTTTTTTAAACACCTCCAGGGATGGTGACTCCACCAGTGCCCTGGGCAGCCTGTTCCATTGCTTAACAACTCTTCCAGTGGAGAAATTGTTCCTAATATCCAATCTAAACCTCCCCTGGTGCATCCTGAAGCCATTTCCTCCTTTAAATCCAGCATCATGACCCAAAACTCATCGTGCAACCCTAGCACATTTGACTCCTTGAACCATCATGATGAATCTGCAAACCAAATTACCAGGTAAAGCTCCTGTGAACAAATCCTGCCTGGGGCTGCCATTCCCTGGATGAAACTTTGGCCCTGCCATGCCAGTTTGCTTACACCTGGCTCAAAGTCCACTCACAGATGCAGAATCTGGGCATGGAGAAAGAGGCATCTGAAACCAGGAGGTTATTTCTCCCTGACAGGCAGAGGGTTAACCAAGCAGGTGTCACAAGTGTATTTCAGCTAATATTTTTTGTTTCCTATATTTTATAGCTTGTAACATTAGTCAGCATTTAAAATCCATGTTTTCCTTCACACTCTCTTCCCTGTGCTTCCCTGGGTCTGACAAGACTGGTAAGAAAATAAAACCTAATCCATGCTGAGACAGCAAACCAAGTCCCAAAGCCAGCACCTAAAGCAGAAGGTTTGAACTCATCAGAACTCTCTTATATGCTTGAGTAACTCCTGCAACACTAGACAGCTGTGCATGGTCATGTAGGCAAGCAGAACCATGCAAGGCAGATGCTCTCCTTATCACCACACACTGAGGTCTCATCCCTGGCCTGGATAGCATCTTCTCTACAGTTGTCCATCTGAGGTCACAGAACCACAGAATGTCCTGAGTTGGAAGGGACCCACAAGGATCATTGAGTCCAACTCCTGTCTCTGCACAGGGCAACCCCAAAGTCACATCATTGTCTAAGAGCATTGGCCAGAGGTTTCTGAAATTCCCTGAGAGTTGGTGCAGTGACTGCATCCCTAGGGAGCCTGTTCCAGTGCTCCACCACCCTCTGGGTGAAGAACCTTTGCCTAATACTCAACCTCACCTTCCCCCAGCACAGATTCATGCATCCCCCAAGGTCCTGCCACTGGTCACCAGAGAGAAGAGCCCAGCTCCTGCCCCTCTTCCATCTCTGATGAGGAAGTTCTAAAGTGCAATGAGGTCTCCCCCCTGAGTCTCCTCTTCTCCAGGCTGAACAAACCAAGTCATTTCAGCCTTTCCTCATATGGCTTCTCCTCCAGACAGGAAAAGATGGCAACCATGTGTCTTTAAGTCAGGGTCTCCTGCTTATTAGGTGTTGATTTTAACTAGATGGAAAACACAGTAGTTATTCAGGGAGGAGGAGAAGGGTCAGGAAGGAGGAGGAGAGTCAGGGAGGAGATCCTGGGGTGTTTTTTCTTTAGTTGCACTCCTTTCACTAAAGGATGAAGCACAAGGGCTCATCATCAGGGTGTAGATATATTCATGCACTGCCTTGTTCTGCACATGCCTGCCTGGAGCCACTCAACTGAGCAGGGAAAGCACTGCCTTCATTCAGGTAGTCCATCAACTGCAGAAACCCAGAGAGTGTATAGAAAGGATTGTCAAAGAGCCCATCATTTTGCAGTTAGTATAATTAATAAGGTGTGCACCAAAAAAAAGGAGAGATATCTAAGGGTGTTTTAAACACATGTTTTCAGCTGAATTGCATTGTTGTTATGGTATAATAAAAGAGAGAGCCACATGGTAACAGAACACCAGGGACCCAAGCTGATGTAACTGCTCAACATCAATGGGGGGGGGGGGGGGGGGAAATACAAATCAGGGGGGAAATAGCAAGTTTCCTTTAAAATCATTCTGGTTTTCAAGAGCTGTGACTTTTATTAAGTAGATTTTGTGAAAGAGCCTCTGTTTATCAAAATTATTGGGTAGTGTTGGCTGTCAGAAAACATAAACAGGCAATTAGTGCAATGAGGAGAAGGATACAAAGAACTCCTCCTGGCAGGCTCCTATCTGGAGCCAAGCAAAGCCCTGATTCCATGAATGGTTGGGCATGTGTTTAAGTTCAGAAGATCATCCCAGGAGCCTACCCAGGCTCCTCACACATTAAAGTGTGTGCAAGTGGTTTGTAACAGCTCAGAAATACCCTGGGGAAGTGGGATGGCAGGGAGGTTCCACGATGTCACAGTGATAGCATACTACCCAAAAGCCACTTGAGAAAGCCTCCTGGAAGTCCTGCATGCAGTTTGGATTTACCTTTAGTGGCTAAAGCCTATTTGATGGCTTCAAAGACTGTTTCCCTCTGGGTCTCTCTAGCCCCAACCTGAATTCCACACTGCAGTTTCCTACTGAGCCTCCCTGGTGGAGAGTGTTGGCTCTGCCATGAAACAATGATGAGTTTCAGCCTCTCTAGTGAGTATGGGCTTAAGGTCTGTGGAAACAGGTGAAGGACAAAAGAGTCCTCACAAAGAGAAATATGATTAACTGCACAATGTCACCCAGTTATCTTCATCCCTTCCCTCTCTAAAAATCAATGGACTTCATTTCTTGCATGAAAACTTGACCACTGGTTCTGAAAGTGCTCTCATTATCTTTGCTCCAGACCTGCACATCATCATCTGCATATCTCCAGCCCTTAAAGCTACTCTGATGGACCCAGAGTCAGCAAAAAACCTCCCTGTGCTGCTTTAATGTGTTTTGGGAAAGGATTTTGAGAACAACTGGGCAGAACCAACACATGTGGCATTCTGGACACCTGCCCCAGTGTTGCTCCCAAAGGAGAGCTCTCCTGAGCTTGTTCACAGGTACAGGGGTTACCACAGAAGGCAAAGGTGAGGGATGCTGAAATAGAGATTTTTGGATGGATTATTCTGAAACTGAGCTGTTCCTAAGGGGTTCTTGCAAGAAGGGAAAGTTCTGGAGAAAACTACTCACTGATGGAAATTGTGTCCCTGGACACTGCAAGGGGCTTGGAACTAGATGATCCCTAAGGTTCCTCACAAATCATTCCATGATTTTATGAAAAGTAGGCAAAATTCCTTAACAGAGGGATAAATGCTGTCAAGAAGACTTTCCTTTCTTCTTCCCTCTCCAAATAATGTACACAGCTAACTCTTCTAGCACAAGGCCACCAAGGCCAGATCTACCAGCACCTCACATCTGCCAACATCAGTTTTGGGCTTTGAGTTGAAGGGAAGCACTGACACTTAGATCTGACAGCAAAAGCAACAGAGATCCCAGAATATCCCAAGTTGGAAGGGACCTCAAGGATCATCAAGTCCAACTCCTGTCTCTGCACAGGATAACCCCAAAGTCACCCCATGTGGCTAAGAGTGTTGTCCAAATGCTTCTGGAATTCCATGAGAGGTGGTGCCATGACTGCATCCCTGAGGAGCCTGTGCCAATGCAGTCTCCTTGCATCAGTGACTTCTTACTCACTTGGAACACCAAAGAACCACCTTCAAGTCTATGGGATCAGACAGATAGAGCTTCTACAGAAGTCAACCCAAGAGCAGGACTCTGCATGACCTTCATTAGCTGGGAAGCAGAAGCTGGGTTGACTTTTGTCACCATACTCTTTCCCATCCCTCTGTGTTTTGTACCTACAAGAAGTTATCTAACTGCTTCACCCTGATTCTAACTGGAGTCTTTCTGTTAAATGCTCAAGTACTAATAACCCCCACTTCAAAAAGATGCAAGTCAAGCACTTCAGCTCTGCTCATCCACAATATAGATCCCTAGGTACCAGCAAGCATGGACAGTGTCAAAGGAAACACACAATTAGTCCTCCTCCAACAGTGAGCAGTTCAAACTGGAACATCATGCCAAGCCTGATTAAGAGTGATACAGCACATCAGCATTGTCAACACCATTCAACCAGTGTAAACCTTAGTTAGAAATGTACTTGTCAGAGAAAAATGTGCCTTTGATTTCTATTACACTTTCCCCAGTAATTGCTGTCATCAGTGGCAGGTTATTATTACAGTTGAATAGAGTTTCAGTAATTACTTTTGCACAGATTCTAACAGCTTTTAGATTGAATGATATTCTGACAGTTTGAATACTCTTGACAACAATTACCTTTTTTTTTTTTTTCCCTCCTTCCCTCATTTTTTTTTATTCCTGGTTAACACTGATTCAGGAAAATTAAAAATTAAATGTGTTCAGAGGAAACACTTATGCATGGCACTAGTAAGTGGGCTGAGACAAAAATGTGTAAATTGCAGAATGACTTAGAAGCAAAAAAAAAAAGATAAAGTTCTTTTGCTCTTCCTCTTAGGCTTTAAAAAAAACCCAGTAAAATAAATCAGCACTGAGGGTACAGGCAGTACAGGGTGGTTAAATTACCAGGGAAGCATGCAAAATAATTTCAAGCACTTCTAAATCCACTTCCTACTGATCAGCTTGAAATGGAGAAAACACTATGATGGAGGAAGGTTTGTTGCTCCCACCCTGATTTTTGTCTTTGGGAACAGCCAGATAATGGCTTTGGGCTTTCAAGTCATTACTCTTAATCTCACATCACCAGATTATTTAAAAAAGAAGCAAAACCAAACCAGCAAACAAGAACATTATTACAGTGGGAGCCTAGAAAAGAAAAAGAGCTGTGTGATTTCTGAAAAATGGAGCTAAATGCATCATAAGTCAGATATCATAAGTCAGGAGGGGACCTCTGGGGATCATCCAGGCCAACTCCCCTGCTCCAGCAGGGTCACCCACAGCAGCTTGCCCAGGATCACCTCCAGCTGCCTTGGGAATCTCTCCACACAAGGAGACTCCACAGCCTCTCTGGGCAGCCTGGGCCAGGGCTCCAACACCCTCACACCAAACAAATTTCTCCTCCTGCTCAGCTGGAACCTCCTGGGTTCCAGTTTGTGCCCAGTGCCCCTTGGGCTGTGCCTGGGTACCACTGAGCAGAATCTGGCCCCAGCCTCTTGCCCCTAGCATTGAGCTCTTGCTGAGCCTTGGGCAGCTCCCCTCTGGGGCTGCTCTTCTCCAGGCTAAGCAGCCCCAGGGCTCTCAGCCTTTCCTCCTGCCAGAGATGCTCCAGTGTCCTCAGCATCTTCCTGGCCTCTGCTGGGCTGTCTCCAGCAGTTCCTTGTCTCTCTTGACCTGGGGAGCCCAGAAGTGGACCCAGGACCCCAGCTATGTCCTCGCCAGAGCAGAGTGGGAGGAGAACTTCCCTTGACCTGCTGGTGACACTCTTCTGAATGTACCAAATACTCTCCAATGATTTGCTTAAAAAGAATTCCCACACAAATCCTTCCAACTCAATTTCCCCTCTTTGAAAGGATAACTGGCCTTGTAGGTAAAGTAGGCACTGTCCAGGTGATACCTCTTGTTATTAGTAAGCTTTCTGATATTGTTTCACATGACATTCTTCTAATAGAACTAAGAAAACATGGTCTAGAAAGAGGTAAAATTACCCTGAGGTGGAGGGAATTGTTGGCTGAAAAACTGCTCTCAAGGAGTAGATATCAGTGGTTCCCTGTCAAACCAGAAGGAAATGTCAGGTGAGGTTCCTGAGGGACCTGCCCTGGCTCCAGCTAGGTTCAATATTTTCATAATGACTCAGTTCAAGAGGAAAAAAAAAAAAAGCTTACATTTATAAAATTTGCAATGTTAAGGAGCTGGGATGATGGGAACCCTTGGGAGGTCTGGATCACAATCCAAGATGATATTAAACAGTTTGGAGTGATGGTCTGAAATTAAGATGAAATTCAATAAAGGCAAAGTGTAAAGCAGTGCACTTAGAGAGGAGAAATCACCTGGAAATGGGAAAGTGCCAGGAAGGGAACTGCATTGTGGGGAAGAGCTTCAGAGTCAGAGAGTGGCCTAGGAGCTCATTGTCAAACACAGGAAGGAAACTGTACCAGAAAAGGTAATTTCAGGGGTTTGGTAACAAAAGCATCTTCCTTGAGACCACAGTGGTAATGATCTTCCCTTCATTAAGGTGGGACCTCAGCTGGAATGCTGTGGTCCTGCCCTGAGCTCAGCTATTTCAATGTTCAAGTCTTCCCAGTTTCTTTGCCCCTCAAAGTCCACCTGAGGACAGGAAGAGAGGTCAGGGCTGAAGGTGTGGGACTCCTGGGAACAGGATGATCTTCTTCAGTTAAACAGAGAAAATTAAGGAGAGATCCAACTAAAAGTCTTCTGGTTGGTGAAAGGTTACTGTTACAAGCACACTAACTGCCTTTGATGCCCTCCAGAAGATGGAATCACACAGAATCATCAGGCTTAGAAGAGAGTTCTAAGATCATGAAGCCCAACCACCAACCTATCACCACCATGCCCCTGGCACAGGGTCTCACCACCCTCAGTGGAAAAGATTTCTTCCTTCTCTCTAGACTACCATCTCTTAGTTTCTCTTTTAGCTTCAAACCATCAGCCCTTGTCCTGTCCCAACAGGTCCTGCTAAAAAGTCTGTCTCCATCTTTCTTCTAGGCTCCTTTAAGTACTGAAAGGCCACCAGAAGGTCTCCCTGAAGCCTTCTCTTCTCCAGGCTGAACAACCCCAACTCTCTCAACCTGGCCTCACAGCAGAGGGGCTCCAGCTTGGCTTAATTAAAAACCATGACTATATTACTGAAGAAAGAGCCACAATAAATAACCCCCTCACTCCTCCATCTCTTCTTGCCTTGGACCAGGGAGAAATCTTACCTGTCCTGTCAAGGAAAGCAGCTTTTGGATAGCCTTGGGTAGGGTCTCATTGGTTTCTGATCACTGGATGTCATTTATTCCCCCCCAAGATGAGGGCAAAAAGGCAAGGAGTGGCTGAAGACTCAACTTCTCCTCCACACCTATCCCAACCATCATGCTTCATTCATGGCATGGGATAGATTCATGGCTCTGCCTCTGGAGCCTGCTGCAAAGCTGCCATGGAGCCTCTAGCTTGGGATGCCACTTCCCCAACTCTGACCTCCATGTGTATTGAAATGTCATTGTCTTCTGCTCATTACAATTACAGCTTTAGGTTATTGTTACCCTTTCCACAGAGCCTTCTCTTTTTCTTAGCATTGTACAAGCTGCACAAAAGCCAAATTTAGTCCTTTCAGGGAGCTGAAAGGAAGCAATCTTTTCTATGACAAATCCAACATTATCATCTATAAACTTCATTTACTTTGGAACATCTTCCTGTTTCCAGTTCATTAATTGACTGAAAACTAGCCTCTCATTCTGGGAGGCAGCATTCTTCTCCAACTAACATAAATGGTGCTTTTAGGAAAGAAAGAAAGAAAAATAAGTAGTGTAGGAAAATATTTAATGTAAAAGACCATGGGTTTCTGGGAGAAAATAGAATATTTTCTGTGCACATTCAAAAATAAAAGGTGTGGTAGCTGGAGTGTGCTTATATCCTATATATATATTTTTATATATATATATATATATATAGACATACTGGAGTCTTCAGCTAATATAAACTCTGTTTTATCAGATTAGCAACCATACTTCCCACCCCCTTTCAGCCTCCTACCACTGAATTACTTAATGAAGATCAGGCTACCTAGCTAGTAAAAGAACAAATTATAAAATAACATTTTATTTTAGACCTTATTAATTTCTATGCTGTTGCCTATGGTTTTACCTGCCTTGCCTTAGAGAAACCATAAAGCTACAACAAAGCTTGGCTTAAAATCTGCCTCAATGAATCATCCCTTGCCTCCTTATCAAGACATTGTCCTACCTAGCTCAGCTTTTGGTTTACCCAACCCAAAGCACTGCATTGGATTTGGCTAGAAAGTTGCCTAATAAAATACAACTCTTTCATCTTCTTTGTGTATTAAAATGAGAGTTGGAATGTACAGCTACACTAACCATAAGTCCATGTAGATAAACCCCAGCTGAAGAGAGTTCACATTAGAGCTTAATTTAGAAGACAGCAGACCTTCAGAGATTCAAGACTAATGTTTGTCATTGAAAAGCAATGACAATTAAATATTTTGTTGTTGTTTTCTCACAAGGAAATCTCTAGCCCTGAAAGACCAAGAGCACTAAAGCTCCTCACAGGTTGCAGATGTGCTGCTTTAAAAGAACAACTCTTCTTTTTTTGTGATGAAGTTCCTTTTAGGTACAAGAAACAAACAAAAACATGAAAAAATGTCCCCATCTGGAAAGGGATTCACTAAGAACAAACCTTGTTTGATATTGGCATTAATGTGGCATGAAAAGGAAGAAAACATTGCTGGCACAAAAGAAAGCAGCATCATTGGCACCCAGGAGATTGTGTTCCACAGGTAAGAAAGGATGAAGAACAAACTTCAAGGTCTTGCCCTCAGAATTCCTAGGGCTGGATCCTGGGATCTCAGCAGCCCAAAGTGGTGTGTGGACACCAGCAGGGCTTTGGGCTCTGGTACCACAGCTCTACATCTGCATAATGCAAGCAAGCCAAACTAAACTGATCTTGAAATGAGAAGAATAAAAAGATGGGGATTTAACATTGCCTGCTACATCTCTCCTCTTCTTGACCTCAAGCCAAAACCTTTATCAGCCAAAGAAAAACCAAGGTCACCATTAGTGACTGTGACCAGTTCATGGAGCTATTCTGAAGGAGCTTTGAAATCAAACAATAAACAAGCCTGGGAAAAAGCAACTTACTGAACTCTCTGAGGCCAATTTCTTTCAGGCACAGGTTATGTTACTTTAAAACAAATCCCTTTTAGCAATTGTTTTCTCAGGTCTATGTCATTCTAAAGGGAATAGACCCCCAAAACCTCTTATTGCTAAGTAACTTCAACTTGGTGCAATCTGGAACTGTATTTTAAAATAAAACTAATTCATAATATAGGGAGATTTGTTGTTTTCCTTAACAAAAATGTTCTCCCACAGCTTCAAAAATAAATTACACAGGGGAAAAAAAAAAGGAAAGTTCAGTGACAAAGCTTCTCCACAAAGCCAGGATAGCTAGAAAAAATAGAACAGCAGCTGACTGGAAGGAGGAAAAAAAAAACCCCACAACCCCAAAAATAGACAATTCCAAAGTGTTTCTGAATAGCCAGGTGGCCAAATGCTGGCAACAGAATAATCTGGAAAGCATGCCCAGAAAATTAACTCCTCATCCCCTTCTTGCTATCTCACAGCCTCTCCAGAATTCCAAGTGTGGTTGCAATCCAATAGCACAATAAGAATTTTCAATCCTATTCATACCAAACAAAATTCCAGGGTGATGCCCAAGGGTGGTTGGAGCATCCCTGCCAGGTGGCACATTGTCAGACACCACAGAGCTCCCACAGCCTTGCTGCCCTCCCTAACCCCCAGGAGAGGACCAGTACAGCCCAGGAACCCCACATTCACCCAGGCTAAGCCCATTAAAGCTCCCTGAACCTCTCTCCTCTTGCTTGCTAACAATCTCCTCTCCCCCTTCCCACAGCTGACATGAGGACTCTCCCAGGTGTTTGCCATGAGGTGGAACAACCAAGCTGCACCTGTAACCCTTCAGTGTGAGTTAGGAATAAGTAGTGAGAAATACAACAAGCACTAGCTACCCTCTGGGATGCCTCTGCTAGAAAAATCCTCCCTTGCCCATGGCACAGTGGATTTGAAGGCACTAAGTGTGCTGATGGTTTTCTTGTGTGCCAGGAGTGCTTGCTTAGCAGCTTCCCATCCACATTCAAGCATCTTTGGTAGGAGGAAGGCTTTGCTCTTTTCCACCCTCCATCTACAGCCTTTCAAAAGGAGCTGAAAGGTCTCCTATTGATGAGGAGCTCTGTGCTAATTGTTCCTTTCAGGTTGGAGTGAAAACAAATTCTTCAGCCTCATTCTCCAGCTTTTGAATCCATGAAGTTCAGTCCCTGGATATACTGGACTTCTAAGTCCATTGATGAGGAGAGGAGGGGAAGGGGAGAACACAGCTCAAGACAGAGAGCTGAGGGTAGACTGCATGAAGGGCCATAAGCTTGATGCAGTCCAGGGCTTGGATTTTAATATCCAGAAAGGTTCCAAATGTTGCAGGGTTCAGAAGTTCCCACTGTGCTACATTCAAAACACTCATTGCTCACCAGCAGCCCTGAGCTCAGAAAGCCACTCTGCTGCTCCCCAACAGCTGCTCCCTGAGAAGAATCCATTTCTCCCCAAGAAACTCATTATTTTAGTTGAATGCTCTCCCAGATTGAGGTGTCACACAATCATGAAGGTTGGAAAAGACCTCTAAGATCATCAAAAGTCCAACCATCACCTCTGTTGGAGACAGAGGTGTGGATGGAGGAAAGTGGGAGGGTCAGAGAACATGAAGTTTTGGGTTGGGATATCTCAGTGCCAAAAAAAGATAGAAAGCTCAAGGTTAACCCTAAAATAACTAACACCTTTGCCCTGTGAGGGAGATAGACTGGTTGGAATGATTAGATAGTTCCATTTATAGGTTAAAAGAGTCTATGTAAACATGATGAATAATAGAATATAACATAACATAATATAAATATAATAAGTATATACAGACCTATAAGAGGGGGAAAAGCAGCAGTAGCACAAGGCTGCTGGGGTGGCAAGCCAGGAGAGAACACAGTCAGCTGGAGAAGTCCCCAGCTTGAGGACAGAAGACTGCTCTGGACAAACCATCCAGCTTCCCATAACATAAATCCTGTTCTTTTGGCAGCAGCAGGAGAATTTGGAAAGAGAGAAATACATGAAGTGCAATAAGAAGCTGGAAACATACCTTCCAAAAATGCCTTCTCAGAATGAACTCATTTTCCTTCCCTCCATGAAGAGAGATTTCACCCTGGAGTTGTTTCTAAGAGACAGTAAAGCATAACAGATGAAGGTTGCCTTGCATAAGGAACACACACATGCATTTAAATCACTTATATTTTACTTTTTTATGGTGCAATTGTGAATGGTGTTAGTTTGCATTTGTAATTAGAGGGTGAAGCAGATGTTGAAGGCTTGGTTTGAAGGGATGTGCTGGAGCATGCAGCTCTAGCAGGTCTCCTGCTCCAATGAGTGCTGAGGCTGGAAAACCTACTAGGAGGTGGTTAAACAGCAAAGTGTTTGCTGCACATCAAAGCACCAGAATGGAGTTTCTGCAAGGTTAATAAGCATTTGTGAAACTAAATTATTATTATTATTATTTATTCCCCCAAAAGCCTTCTCACTCCTGTGCTCTAGCTTGGGCAGTTGGGATATTTCTGTTTCAGAGAGATCTCTCACTGCAGAATTAGGATAGTGGGAAGAGAAAAAAGATAAATAGTGTTTCTAAAATGGCCTAAGTGGGTTTTAAAATCATATTGATGCTTGTCTTGGAGGCTGAAGGCTTAAGGAAGGAGCTGATAGAGATGCTGATGTCCACAGAGGTCTCACACCAACTTGTCCTTTTACTGAAGGCAATGGACTTGGAGCAGCCAAGAGCCTAGGGCAGAGCTGCTGCTTTGGCTCAGGGCTTATTGAGAAAGGAATCAAAAGCTGTTTCCTGAAGGTTGTTCTTTATGGAACTATGTGGTGATTTCAGGTTATTTTAGTGTGCCAATGTCCCTGTCTCAGGGGATCTGCTGCAGATTAGTCGATGGAGTATAATGACCTTTCCAAAGGTCTGACAAGACCTCTTCCAGAATGCTGCTGCAAGAACAGAGGAGAACTATTCCAAAGCCCCAGAAAGTCAATGAAATCACCCAAATTTAACTTCTGTGGTTTTTCTAGCAGATTCTTCAATTTCTCTTTTGCCTCAGGTCAAGAGAAGCATTGCCTGGGACAGTGTCAAGCTCATCCTAAGATGCAGTACCACTGTTAAGACCAAACAACCAAACAAACCAACCAACCCAAAACAAAAGCAGAAAAATAAAGGGGTAAGGACATCTCAGCAGCACATGGGGAAGGAGCCAAGTTTCTTATGTGTGTCTCAGATTTTGCTCTGAATAAGGTCAGTTTTATACAGCTCAGTTAAACCTAGCAGGGAATCAATAAGAGCAACAAATGTAGTGTCTCTACTCAGAGTTGCAACCTTCTGCAACAGAGAAGACAGACTCAGGTCAGAAAGCTCACAGCATCAGGACATTATTCCTTGACAGCAGAAGCAGCATAACTGCAAACCTTGTCAATAAGCTGGTTGTCCACAGAACACCACTTAAAGAGCTAGAAATGCTTCAAACCATCAAGATATGGGAATTCATGTCACCACTTTCAGATTGCAAATAAAACCTGCCCTTTAAGAAACCTGAAAATACTCTTCTGAGCCTTGAAAGCTGAGCATCAAAGCTGGGAACAACCCCAGCAGTCTTATTTTCTAGCCTATGGGCAACCACAGCTTCCTGTGGTGGCTCAACACTTTTAAATAGGGAAAGTTAGATCCAGATTTATCATTTTAAAATCAGGATTTGAGGTGTGGTCTCACCAATGCCATCTGGGTACTGCTTTTGGTGGCATGGATAACACCTGTATCTTACCAGAATCCTAATAATAGGACCCTGAGCCAGAAATCCTTCCAATCCCCATCAGAAAATTCCTTCCAGAACCACCCAAGTTCATGATTAAGTCAACCAAATGAGATCTTTTCACAAGGAGGTTCCTTGAAGGGTTATCCTTTTGCTCCTTTGATCTGATAAGATGATTTTAGGATGAAATTCCACTGAGGACATACAAATCTCTTCTGAAAACCACAGCATTGCTGAGGGTTAAATGTTACCTTGCATGGGTCTCCTTTTTACTGTGAATATTCAGGTTCTGTGGCTGCAGACCTTGTCATAACTGCCACAAACCAGCTGCACGTTTGCTCACTCATGCTGTTTGAGCTGACAAAACTTTGCAGTTTTAGCCAGTTCAATAACTTGCTCCTTGCAGTGAGGTTCTAGTGCTAAACTGCTTCTGCACCAGGACATGGAGCAAACAGCTTTCACTCAGAAAGCTCCAAGCCCTTTTTTACCTCTGCTAAGTCATTTCCTAACAGAACTGGAGCAGACCCTTTAAAGACAGGTCTATTTTATCAGAAACACACCCCACAAGCTTCTGAAGCATCTGATAGGGGATCCATAATCCAGCCCCAAAGTGGCCTTGTAAGCTCAAATGATCACCTTCTAGCCCACAGAGCAGTCAGCCAGTCTGCCCCCAGTATCCAACAAAAATCCCAACCCATAAGCTCCAAATGAGTGTCTTAAAACCCTGTGAGGTCTGGATCACTATGTGGGAGTGACAAAGAGTCATGCTGACAGTATATGGTTTATATTTGTTATGAGAAACATTTATTAAACCAGCTTTTATGATAACCACTAATATTATCTGCACTATTAGGCTGTTACCAGAGTGATTTTTAATCTTTGTTTCCATCTGAAATTCTTCTCCTGCTAGCACTGCAATATTGATTGAACACTCAGAGTTCAGCTGGCACTCAAGCTGCCCTCTTAGCACTTAGTTTTCTTCACCTATTTTTAAACATGAAGAGGGGCTGAAATAAACAGGTTGTAAAATCTTCCTATAAATAATATCTGTTTACTATCATTTGGGATTGGGATGGACAAAGAAATTAAACTGAATGCCATAAGAACAAATCTGCTTTGGGGAATTCATTCACATCTGTTCCTGTATGACAACAAGAGGAATAGAAATGAAGAAACAAAAATAAAGGGAAAATAAAGGAAAAGTTATTTTCCAAAGGGAAAATGGCTTCCTTTGATCTTCACCTGAAGATTTTGAGGAGTTTTTATTTTGCCTGGCTTGATTAGCCTAATTCTAAGAAAGAATCTCAAAATCCCTTGGAGCCCTGGCCCAGGCTGTCCAGAGAGGTTGTGGAGTCTCCCTGTGTGGAGAGATTCCCAAGGCAGTTGGAGGTGACCCTGGGCAAGCTGCTGGGGGTGACCCTGATTTAGCAGCAGGGGGTTGGACTGGATGACCCCCAGAGGTCCCTTCCAACACCAAACATGCTGGGATTCTGTGAAAAATTATCAATGAAAAAGGAGTTTTTAAAGGGTTTGGAATAACCCCCTAAGGAAGGGAACACCAAGACCACATTCCCAAAGCCATTACTGCTCCTTCTCAGATTGTTTTATGTTCATTATCTTTTTTTGAGATACTGTTTTGGGTCCAGCAGACCATGGAAATATGTAGGGGATTCTCACTTAGACCGACAGATCTTTAAGCAAGCCAGAGCTATTTACATAGTGGATGGACATGCTCACAGGCAACATTTGATAGATGAACACAGAGATAAAATGCCTCTGCTTTGCTGATAGAACTGCTCTGTGCTACACATAGAAAAATCACCTCCTTGTGGTTAATGTCTATTTGACTTCACCTTTTGCATATTGATCTCTCTCTGAGTGGCAAATCCTGAACCACGTGGAGTGTCTGTAATAGGAATAACTTGATTTCCAACCTGCCTGTCTGAAGCCACATGTTCACTGATATCTGAGCATAAATCTACCAAAATTCACTATCATAGACTGCAGATCAATAAAGCCTACAGCATTTTGAGTGTATATTATGTTTGATAGCTTCAGAGATGCATATTTTCAGATCTAATTATTTACAGATAGGGTCCAAGCCCAGGAGATAACCTTAAGCTTCAGTAACATTAAAGCTTGCAAATAACCATCAGTACAGCATCACTCTCCCACTCCATCATCTGCTAACATATGTCTACATTTTATAGGTGTTTATGCAGTGCTTTATATGGAAATGTTTCCTTCCTGCCTCCAGCAACATGTGGCATTTCTTCCAGAACATTTCAGCACCTTTTAACATGGTTTCTTCAAATGCCTCCCTGATAGTGAGGATTTCCTTCCACAAATGTTATCACTGCTCAAGCAGATTAATTTTCTTAACTGCTTAACATGCATGCTCTAGGCATTCCTACCCCATGGACAATATACAGCACAGAATTAATAGAAATAAACTACTGGCAGGCTACTCTAGATCACATTTAAAGCTGCATGGTTGGAGGTAACTCCATTTGGAGGCTTACAAGTCTTCCTTGTTGTGGCATCTTTTCATCTGAAATGTTTTTTGTTGTCTGGCACAGAAGAATTCTTTTTTCCCCAAGTAATTATTCTTGTAGCACTTTCTCTAAACTCAATTATGATATCTTCAGTTACCAAATCAGTGATCTGTTGAGGTAAAGAGTCTTGAAGGTGGAAAGTTTTGTCACAGTTTTAGGTTTTCTGAATGACAGCTCTTGGTGCTCATTTTCTTAGCTCCTTTCTGTCTGATCTTCTAAACCTGCACAAAACCCCATTGAGTGGAGAGACCTCCAGGCAGGTACAGACACAGAGAAGGAAGTAGTGGCTTGCTAATATAAAGACTCCTGAGCCAGCTCACCCCCCCAGCTCACCATGGTCACCTTCAAAGAGACTTAGACTAGTGACAGCCATCAACGCTTTTGCTATATTGCATTCAGACACCACTTCAGCCTTCTAAAAATAAGGAATCTGAAGCTGGTTGGGATGAATGGCTTTCAGGCCAAACTCACTTCTCTCTGTCAAGCTCAGAGCAAGCCTAGACTAACTTCTAAGGAACTAAAGGCAGGTGAGATGAATCTGAGCTCCAAGGTTTTTCTCTTATGTGGTTGGAGACATCATGAATCTCAGGAAATCATTACCTGGATGTATCCTTCTAGCATCCTGTTCACCATCCATCCAGGTCTAAACACTCTAGTCTGTAGGGAGAGAGTGTTAGCAAGAGAAGACTTCTGGTTTGAGCTTTAAAGCATAGATATAACAGTAGGAGAGGGGGACACCATCACTGCCCTCACTCCTGATGCACACAGGTTCATCATTCACTGATGTTCTTGTGGGCAATGTAAGGATTAATCTAATTACATACAGATCTTCTAGAAGAAAATAACTGGTAGAATAACACAGCAGCCTCCTCCTGACCCCAGAGCAGACTTCTCCAGCTCAGCCCCTTCCTTCTGCGCTACCTGCTCTTACCCCAAACACATCCAACCCAGCCCTTGGCAAACAAGACAGAATAAGGAATCATGAATAAGGAAAGAGTAGGCAGCAATTTTTCTGATAGGAACAAGCTGATTTCTGCTGTAAGGTCCATGGAAATACAGAGGTTTTTGAAGCTAGGAGAGATGCAGTTTCCCTGCTGGGAGGTTTGGTACAGTCACCGCTGGAGAGATGAGTCATTGTTTCTTCTGTATGTATCCTCTGAGTCCCTGCAACTGTCTCTCATCTAAATGTTAATTGTATCCAACAGAAAGGCTTTCAATGAACACTCTGTCAATAACACTGTTATTAATGTTGCTTGATAGGCATGGTTGGAGTATGTTGTAAGATTAGAACCTAATATTTCCTGCAGGATCTGCCTCATCTGTTGTATTGTTGCATCTACTTTTGATCAAAACCTGCTAGTAACGTCTCACTTGGCTGTTTTTTCCTCCCCTTCTCTCAAGAATTCCCATACTGCTAACTTTTGGTGTACTCTATGTGTGGTACTGGACCACAAGCCTAACTTTAGCTGTTAAATTTCTACTTCCAACTTGTTCAGCAGCCCATTTTATTGCCTTCACCCAGCAGGGGTGGCACCAGAAGACCTGATGCTATTAGGCTTAAGCTAGTACCTGAAGAGTTTGATTTATGCCAAAGCCACCTCTGTCTCTCTAAATGACTGCAACATGAATCCTTTGGCAGTGATTCCTTGCTGTTGGCCACTCTCTTACCTGAGACAAAGGGAGGCAGCAAGAAGAATCCATGTGTTTGAGGAGGCAAACAGACAGAGCAGCTTTTCAGCACTGCCCCGTGTGTATAAACGCTCCAACATGCCATGGGAGAGGAGTAGCAGCCTTGTGCCAACTCCAGAGCTCCTGTGCCAGGAACACCTCAGCAACAGGTGGTGGAAGCTTTCCTTTGACAGAGCTTTGCTGGGCTGCCTGGAAACACAGGGAAGGTCTAAAACACACACAGCTCACTTTGTCTGAAAAGAGCAAATAACCTATCCAAAGGCTGAAAGCCTCTTTTTCCTTTCTCATCTCTTTTTTCTCTTCCCCTGCTGCTGCTTCAGATTTAGTCTCTTTGTTTCTTCTCCTTCAGACATCTGTCCTCTGCCTGGACCACTGCTCTGAGCAGCTAAAGTACACATAGTCCCACCTTCCACACAGCAGACTTTGATAGCTCACAAAGAGAAACCAAAGCTGGAACAAACACATAGCTAGGGAGGAGGAAAGAAAAAAAAAAAAGAAGAAAAAGCAATAGAAGAAAAAAAATTTAAATCCCTACTTGAAAACCTGTTTTGTGTTTTTGTATTACTTCAAGTTATTTTTAAGTGTTTAAACCAGACCAATTATAGTCAGAAACTTCTTCACTTAATCCACTCCTTTATCTCCTGGGAAAAATCACCAAAGCAATTCTCCAAATGTTTAAATCCCACAGTGTGCATAAAAGCAGCAAGTAAATCTGCTCCTTCCCAGGCAAACCTTCAGGATTGTACTGACATCTTTAATTAAAGGAGCAAATAGGTTGGTTTCTCTTGTATCCTGACCAATACACTGTCAACAAGGAAAAAAAAAAAAGACAACCCAAAAACCTGAAAAGAAGGATTTGTGCTGAAAAATAACACCAGAAACGTTTGTATGATCATGGACTGGAACAGGAATATAATCAGGAACTATTAAACATTATCAGCTGCTTCCTGGCAACATAGTGCTGGGGTAACTGCAGTAAAGTTAGTTATGAACTAATCAATCCCAAAAGTTGGAGTAAAGACAAAGAGCTCCCCCAAAACTCATGAAGCTGTGTGAAAGAAAACTGTGTTTATGAATTGATAAGGGTGGGTTTAATGCCAAGAGGGAGACCTGTGCAATTGTTATTAGATCAGGAATAAGCACAGATGGCTGCAAAGGAAGCACTCTCCAACCCATCCCACCAGCTCTACCCTGCAGCTCCTGTGAAGGAGAAAGCAATCTGAAAACAGAGAGCAGCACAAGTGGGAATTTAATGCTTCTTAAATCTAGAAAACTAAGCTTCCATCCTCAGATGCTATTCCCTATCAACAGCATTAGTGGCAGATTCACCCAACACAGATCTGAGCACCTGATTGTATAAGCTCATTAGAAGTTACATCCAACGCCACCGGGCAGCTTGTCACAATCTTCTGCAGATACTATCCCCTTCCATGTCTAGGGGGTTATTTTGGTTTCCTGCATGAGGAAACTACTGTTCCCAGGGATGAAAAGGTTTTCATTGCATGGATCCCCAAATCCTGCTCTCAGCTCTGCGGAAGAAGGATTTATGATGCTCAACTGGCAAAGATAGCAATTAGCTGGAATACTCAAGAGCAGAGAGCTTGACAATCTGATGAGTTATTCTTTTGAACTGGGGCAGCAACTCATGCATAAATTTCCTTGTAAACAATTATTACAGGAGTGCACTGTAAACACAATTAATCATCTCAAGGTGTTATCTCTAGGTATTTTCCCCACAGATTACGTGCCACTTGCTCAATAAATCAAATTTTAACATAAAGACATCAATAGCTGGTATTATTAATATTCCCATTCAACCCAAGGTGGTTGGGTAGGAGCTAACAAGCTTTGATTACATTGTTGAAAACAGAGAAAATAGTACAGAAAATAGGGGGGAAAAAAGAAGATGTGAGCTGTGAAACTTTGAATGAAAATAGGATTAAAGAGGAGGCATCAGAATCAGAACGTTGGCTCAGATAAAATAGGAGCACTTTGTCATTTCCCATGCATTTCCACTGATATGAATGGGAAATGCTACAGTACATCTTGTTAATAGGAATATTAAGTTTTACATCATCTTAGATAGGTTCTTCTTACAAAACAGTATTTACAAGAGCCTTGCAATAATAGGCTGCCTAATGTTTCCATAAGATTCCTTCTCATGATATACACCAAACACATTTTCCTCTATTGTTCCTAATTACCAGCTGGGGATTTGAGTAGCAGGCAAAAGGAACAAAAGCTTCTAACTCTGTTTCACCTCTTACAGTCCACAGTGCATTAGACAAGGAGCACTGCAGGTTCATTTGACAATCTCCCTTTCAGAAGCCAAGCTCAGAGGTCGCTTTGGAGATCATCCTCATGGACTTTGGCAGGACCTGAGAGAAGAAGAGGTTCAGAAGCATGGGGCAGCCAGGGTCAAGGGAGAGTCAGACTGGGCAAAAGGGGAGGAAAAAAGGAGTTGTTGGAGTGGAGGAGAGGGAAGGAGGAATGTAGGAGATCAGAGAGGACCAAGGAGCATCTCTCTGGCCTGTCACTTTGACATAGTTTGCAACATGGAGAAGATCTTTAAAAAGACACTCGAGTGGGTCATAAAAATGGCCAATAAGGACTTAGCTTCTAGGAGAGGGGACAGGAGCAGCACAGAGGAACTACCAGAGTGGTTTGAAGGCAGAAGGAAGAGAAATCATCAACATCTGCAGTTTCTGTTTAGTTATTCCTACTTATGTGCCAGCCAACATCATTACTGCTGTTTACAAAGAGGAGACATATTTGCCTAGGGTTCTGCTGCTGTGCCCAGCGCCTTGTGCAGCTGTGACACAAACATTACTCAGCAGAGTGGAGCAGGTGATGCTGGAAGAAGGGAACTTGACCTTTGGGACTACCTTGGGTTGGGATGAGTTCTGAACTAATCCCTGTGGGGAGGCTACAGGTGATGCTTAGAAGCAGATCCCCTGGGAGAAAAGAGTTCATGCCTCTGACGTTGTCTTCATGCGTGAAACCAAAGATGCTGTGGGAAGAGAGCTACCAGAATTAGTACCTTCTCAAGTTCCTCTGCTGATGGTTCTTTGTGGGTCCTCACTCATCTGTGGTTCTGCAACAAGCAGATTCATTCCACAGTGGGGAGTCAGACCAGCAGGGAGTTGGGGCAGGGATTCCTAATGTAGTTATTTCCTCAGTTCTCCACATATTTGGAATCAAGACCACAGGAGGTGAATGCAAATGTTTCAAAGCCTTTTCATACCAGTCAGAGCTCATTCAGATCATTTGGTGGTGTCCTGCCTGTCAGGGGACACATTCTTCAAGATTTTAACAAGTTTGTACTTTTTCTCTTCCAAAAGTTGACCATTTTATGACCACAATACAAGTTATTCCTTTTCCTATTGATTTTCCTATTCATTCCCTGAAGCAGGATGATGGCAACTGGCCAGCAGACAAATCACACTAAAGTACTGGCTTAATGGTCCCTGAGATTTTTAAGCTGATGCTATTCAGCAGGGGTAGGGACACTGAATGGCTTGCTCTGTAGAGAGACTTATTGATTGATATGAATAGCAAAAGAGCTTGATAATTATTTCAAAGATCAGGAAGCCACCATGATACAATTTTTCTGGGGTGTTGGCATTTTCTGTTGCTGTCCACTCCTGGTGTGCTATAGAACCTATAAAATAATTCAGAGTCTGTAAAGATATCAGAGAATCACTAAGGTTGAAAAAAGACCTCTAAGATCATCAACCTATCACCACCATACCACTAAGTACCACATCTATGTGGTTTTTAAACCCTTCCAGGAAGGGTGACTCCACCACTTCCCTGGGCAGCCTGGGCCAACACCTAAGCACTCTTTCTGTGAAGAGATTTTAGCCTAAACCTCCCCCTGATGCAACTTGAGGCAGATGCAAGTCTCCTTGCAAATGCCAGATCGCTTACAATGCAACTGAAAAACCAATTGAAGGCATCAGCACGTTTGTGTGTGGGTGGAGAAACAAAAAAAGGACATATCTGGAGACTTTTTCATCCCTTGATGTTGATGGCAGTCCTTACTCACCCAAGAGTGGCAAACATAAGGGAGACAGCTGAGAGAGTCCCTAAAACATGAACAAAGGGGAGCAAAATGTACTTGATGAGCTACCTCAATTCACCTTCATCAGCTCTCATCATGGCCCTCTCTGGCATTACTCATGTGCTGCACACCCATCAGCGCCGGGTGGCTTGGAGATGAGTTTTCTGCTTATCAATGGCTTCTTTTTCTTTCCATGTCTGGCAAATTTCTAAGAGGGGATGATTTCCTGTATGCACATCCCCATTTATGGTTTGTAGCACTGGATGATGATGAATTTACACTATCAATGAACATTGCTGAAGGGCCTCATTAACTTGTGCAGGCGGTGGAGTTGTATTTTGCAGCGTGCCACTCTTCCTCTAAAGAAATCAAGCTGACAGTGGCAGGCAAGTACTTGACTGGTTAATAAGGCAGCTCAAAGGAAACAGCTTCACTTCACTGGGAGTTTTTGTCCTTGTTTAATTTCTCCTCCTTTCTAGACAGGTTTTGAGGACGTGGCAAAGAGAAGAGATCTGGGGTTGGGGATTTTTTTGCTCACAGCCCTGCCGACTCTGACGACAGAAGCAGAGACACAGAAAAATCATACGGAAAGACTTAAACCAGAACCAGGAATAACAAAGCTAAGATGTTTGGATCAGATTTTCCTCTCTCCAACTCAGCATAATTAGGAAGTTTCTTCCAATCCTGCTAAACCTCCAGCTCTGTTTTTCCTGTGCCTGCAAAGTGAACAAGATAATCAGCATGCCCATAACGCGGGGTCTAAAAACCTGAAGGCATCAAGCACCCAGCCCTCCAGACAGACTGCAACCTGCAAACGGTTTGAAAGCATGCTTGTCAGACTAGCTGTGACATATGGAGCTACCACCAGAATATTTCCAGAGATAGGAAATACCAAGCATTCTGTAAACAGAGGGGTTTTTGGGGGGTTGGGATTTTTTTTTTCTTTATTGCAGAGATATTTTTATGACGAGGAAGTTGCAAGAATCTGTTCGCAATATCTGGTGCGCTCGCTTACCACCTGTGTTTCTCACAGCAGAACGTGGCTAACATGCAGGCAACCCAATACACTTATTTATTTATTTCTCTCACCCTGTGGCTTCCAAATACCTCCTGAGAGCTTTGTGGAACCTGTAGATGACTACGTGGAAATCATGACCCTTAAATGCGACAGTATTTAGCTCTCCGAGATCTTTAAACGTACCTGGACGTTGATGAAAGGTGTTGCAGGAGGAGGGGCACGGAATTGTTTTGGTTGGAACCTTCAAGATCATCAAGTCCAACCATCCACCCAATATTGCCAGGTCACCAACTAAACCATGTCCCTCAGCACCACATCTCCATGGCTTTTCCATCCCTTCAGGGGTGATGACTCCAGCACTGCCCTGTTCCAATGCTTAACCACTCCTCCAGTGAAAACACTTTTCCTAATGTCCAACCCAAACCTCCCCTGGTGCAACTTGGGGCTGTTTCCTCTTATCCTATTCTCACATCCCTGGGGCTGGGGCTGCACTAAGAGGTAGATTTTGGCACCAAGGGTGGCAGAGCTTGGCCAGCCCAGTCTGGGTTGAAGCATCCATCTCACACAGTCACCACGGCTCAAGACCACCTCTGCCTCAGCCTGTTCATCTCAGAAAGGTCATCCTGCTGTGGATGGCTGTAAGAGGCTGGAAATGGGACATAGCAAATATTTTCTGTATGGCTAGTAGGGTTGGATTGGGTCAAAAAGACGTGCAGGAACCAGGGCTGACACTGCAGAAGAGATGTCCTCAGTGTTGCATGTGCCATATGGGCAGCAGTAACCACAAACAGTGAGGTCGAGCCTGGGAAAAGGCAGCAACAGGCAAGAGAAAAATGTATTTTCCTTTCAGTCTTAAAAGCCAAACCTTCCCCCAAAGTTAGTATTTTCACTCTCTCTGCTTAAACATACGTGAACACATATATAACAAATATGTCTCTCTCCATACACACATTCCCATATAGATGTGGGGGAAATAAATCTGTAAAACATGAGAAATGACAACCACAAAGGTACATTTTTAGTAACATAGAAGGGAAATGATTGACAGAACAAAGCATATGGAAACGAAGAAGAATCTAACCCACATTTAGATCTAAGAAAAAAATATTTGCCTGAAGGGAAAATATTAATTAGTTTGTCTACATGCAAGATAAAAGTCTGGAAGACATATCCATCAAAAGGCAGCAGAATAAACAGCAAAATGGAAATTATTTGTAAATTGACAGTAAACTTGGCAAACATTGAGGGGGTAAACAAGTTATTTGGCATGCAAAGCACTCAGAAATCACAGCCTCTGTCAGGAGGCATCTGTGCATATATTCACTTATTTGACAGAAATTAACATTTTGCAGAAATCTTTGTTGCATGCTAAAGATTTCTTCGCCCTCCTTAATTATTTTAATTGCTGCTTCAAAATGTTCCATATAAACATGAAAAAAAAAAACCAACCCCAAAAAGACATGAAAATCCACCAAGTCCAGTTCCATGTTATCAATAACACACAGGAACTCTGCACAGGAGTTCAAGACAAATCCTACAGAGACACAAAACTTTGACATAAAAAGAGCCACATTTGGGTTTCCTTGGTTGAAATGTAAGCAGCTAAGCAAAGAGATTCTCAGGATCCTTTTGGCATGGGGAAAGGCTTTTCAAACAAAACACTGCTTCACAAAACCAAATGTAATTAATCCAACTGCTTAGAGGTTCCAGGGCTCTGGAGACCTTTCTTTCCCCATTATTTTGGGAAAAGAGAAAAAACAGCTTGTGTGAGCTGTGTTTGTGCATCCATAAGGTGGGTGGGAATTGGAAGTGGTCACACTATAACAAACTCTAGCAAGAGACTTTCTTTTCCAGAGAGTAACCCAAATTAAACCACACTCTAGAGGTGTGACCTCTCATCCTCCTTGTCTACCTGCTGTGTCAGGGATGCTGAAGACACTCAGCCCAACCAACAACCAGATTCTGGTTGTTTGGGGAAAAGATGGATAATTTCAAAGTGTTGAATCATAGAATCATGATGGCTAGAAAAGACCTCTAAGATCATGAAGTCCAACTGTCAACCTATCATCACCATTACACTAAACCATGGCCCCAAGGGCAACATCCACAGAGTTGTTTGAAGACCACCAGGGATGGTGACTCCACCACTTCCCTGAGCAGCCTGGGCCAATGTCTGATAACCCTCTCAGGGAAGAAATTCTTCCTCATATCAAATCTGAACCTCCTCTGGTGCATCTTGAAGCCATTTCCTCTAGTTCCTTCACCTGTTACCTAGGAGAAGAGACCAGGCTCAACCTTAGCACAACCTCCTTTCAGGAGCTGTAGGGTGAAGAGGTCTTACCTGAACTTCCTTCTCCAGATGAACCAACCCCAGTTCCCTCAGCTGCTCCTCACAACACTTGTGCTCTAAACCCTTCACCAGCTTCCTTGCCCTTCTCTGGACACTCTCTAGCACCTCAATATCCTTCTTGGAGTGAGGAGCCAAAACCTGACCCCAGGATGTGAGGTGTGGCCTCCCCAGTGCCCAGCCCAAGAAGCCAATCCCTGCCCTATTCCTGCTGCCACACTAGTGCTGATCCAAGCCAGGATGATGTTGGCCCTCTTGGCCACCTGGGCACACTGCTGGCTCATCTACAGCTACTGCTGACCAGCATCCTGAGTTTCTATTCTGCCAAGCAGCTTTCCAGCCACTCTGCCTCAAGCCTGTAGAGTTGCTTTCTCCCTGCCTCACTGGCTTTTGTGTGGCCATGCCAGCCCAGTTTGATTAAAAGAGCAAAGGCAGGAAGAGCTCATCCAAACACATCCAAGTACTGAAGGAAATCTCATGTGAGCTCAGATTAAAACCCAACAACAACAACAAAATTATATATATATATATATATAAAAACCCCCACAAAGTGCTAAACTTAGCCAAATCTGAGACAGTTTGTTACTTTTCATGAAACTGAAAAGCAAGCAAGTCAAAGCCTTCATTTCCTCCAGCAATCCATTTCCAGGTCAGGTTCTAAAGCCAAAATGTCTTGTTTGCTACATTATTTTTTCCATATTGGAACATCCAAGTGATTTGAGTGGTTGTCAGGCTGGATGCCTGCAATCCAAATCATTCACAGCTACGTGAGGGCTCTGACTTCTGCAAGCTAACAACAGCAAAACCTTGGAGAAGTGTCAAAAATGCCAAGGCAACTTCTGAGATCTATTTGTGATATTTAGCAAAATGGCAACATTTTTAGGAAAAAGTCCAGAAATACAACATCAGAGAAGCAAAATTAACAGGAAATCAATAACAAGCCAAAAATCCCTTGTACTTCCCACAATGCCTCTATAAATAGTGGATGGTGAGCAGTTTCTCTGCAGTCTGGACAACATGTTTCTGCAGGTTCAGTGACTTTGACAGGCAGGACCTTCTAATGGTGCCTTCTGAAGGAGTTCAGAAGGTCTTGTGGGGAGCTCTATGCACAGTACAAACAAGCACAGGGCTGCATCACATTCCATACAACCCCTGTCAAGAATCAAAGAATCATTAAGGTTTTAAGAGACCTCTAAGATCATCAAGTCCAACTGTCATCCTATCAGCACTATGCCACTACCATGTCCCTAAAAGAGACACTTGGTTTTTGGCAAAGAAGTACAACATCTACATGTTTTTTGAACACCTCCAGGGATGGTGACTTCACCACTGCCCAGGGCAGCCTGGGCCAATGCCTAACAACTCTTCCTGGGAAGAAATTTTTCCTGGTATCCAATCTAAACCTCCCCTGGTGCAACCTGAGGCTGTTTCCTCTTGTCTTCTCACTGGTAGCTCAGGAGAAGAGACCAACCACCACCTCTCTCCAACCTCTTTTCAGGGAGTTATGAAGAGAGATGAGGTCTCCCTGAGCCTTCTCCAAAGGCTTGCCCCTGATGTTCTTTGCTCAAAAGCCAAGTGAAGAGTTCATCTGTTTTATCCAAGAGCATCCTACCTCTGTTCCTAGACCATAAGCCACTGCCACTTTGAAAACCAACCCACACAATGGTCTTACCTGCAGGCAGAGGTCTGAATTATAGATGAGGAATATTCCTGATGGGTCCTTAGGAAGTGGAGTCTTGCAACAATGCCTTCAGATCTGCTGGGAGGTCAGCAAAGAGGGAGCAGTTCCCTACATGGCTTTCCTAAAACAAAACAATATTGGTTAAGCTTTTTAAAGGTCTATAGACAAGCCAAGGCCAGGCCACCAGGAACAATGTCCATTACACCACAGCTCCCCAAAAGCTGAAGGTGTCCTCAGTTGTCCCAAGACACAATGTGGTCCTTGGAAACATAGCTTAGTGGTGACCTGGCAGTGTTGGGTTAATGGCTGGGCTTTATAATCTTAAAGGTCTTTTCCAGCCAAAATGATTCCAGGACTCTAAGACCATCAGGTTCTGGCAGCAGCCTGTTGCCTTCCAGAAAGTCTCTTGCCCCATCTGATGGAGCATGCTCCTGAATATCTTTAGCCTTCCAGGACTAGATCTCCTCTTAACCATTTGTAAGCCCTTTATTAAGTGCCAGCATTCACAAAACAATCATTTCTGCTTCACATGAGGTGGATTTAGGACCTTCTGCACTTACTTGGGACTAGCTGTCTTCTGCTGCTGCTGTCTCTCTGTCTGCAGCCATGCTGCCCTGCAACAGCAACTCTATTTTATCCATTAAAGCACTACTAATACACTTCTCCTGTGGCAGATCTGCACCCCCTGCTGCCATACAGAAGACCTAGTGTTCAGAACAGCAAGAACCCTACCTATACTGTCTTTTCCACCGACCTTCTAGGGCTTTACACCAACAGTGTCAGCACCTGCTGGCTGACAGGGACAGGCTTGGTGGCTTTGAGCAGTGAGGTTTCACACCAGCATCTAGCAAAGCTGAGAGATGTCACCAGGCTAATGAATTATTTAGAGTCTCAGTTGCTAATCGATGCCTAGGTGGAAGGAAAGCGATGTGGAATTCTGCTGCATTTAAAAGATGAAGGATTTAAAGTGTTCTCCAGGCTTTCCCAGGGGTACTTAGGAAAGAGGATGGAAGAAATCTGAATAATAAAATTAAAAATAATATAAAATATATGAGAATATCTTTGACCTTACAAGTATTACCTGGGCTTTTAGCTGGGAGCTGGCTCTGGGCTGCTCCCTGCGGACACCACACTCTCTCCCAGCACCACGTGGCCTTGACACTATCTACTCAATTCCAGCTGCATCAGAGGACACAATGAACTTTTTATTATCTCAGACATGACCAGCAGTCATCACTTTTCCACTAACTTCAGAGCTGATAGCTCTTTGTCCTAGAAACCCTAGAAAACATATGGCATTACTGATAACCCAAACTCCTGCTGTAAGGTGAAGGCAAGAAAGTCCAGGTATAAAATGGACAAGTTCACCATACCCCAGCAATGTGGTTTTGTGGTGAAGAGGCCAATGGTCTTCTGGGGTGCATTAAGAAGAGTGTGACCATCAGGATGATGGAGATTCTCCTCCCCCTCTACTCTGCCCTAGTGAGGCCACATCTGGAGTCCTGGGTCCACTTCTGGGCTCCCCAGGTCAAGAGAGACAAGGAACTGCTGGAGAGAGTCCAGCAGAGGCTAGGAAGATGCTGAGGGCACTGGAGCATCTCTGGCAGGAGGAAAGGCTGAGAGCCCTGGGGCTGCTGAGCCTGGAGAAGAGCAGCCCCAGAGGGGAGCTGCTCAATGCTGAGCAAGAGCTGAAGGCTGGGGGCAAGAGGCTGGGGCCAGACTCTGCTCAGTGGTGCCCAGGCACAGCCCAAGGGGCACTGGGCACAAACTGGAACCCAGGAGGTTCCAGCTGAGCAGGAGGAGAAACTTGTTTGGTGTAAGGGTGTTGGAGCCCTGGCCCAGGCTTTGCAGAGAGGCTGTGGAGTGTCCTTGTGTGGAGAGACTGCCAAGGCAGCTGGAGGTGACCCTGGGCAAGCTGCTGTGGGTGCCCCTGCTGGAGCAGGGGGGGTTCCACTAGACGATCTCCAGAGGTCCCTTCCAACTCCTGTCATGCTGGGATTTTGGGAAAGTAATGAAATCCCATGTTATAACCAAGCCCCATAACATCCACTCTGTCCAACCTTTGCTTAAACTAGGAGTTACAGTCATGCTCTTCTTTCTGAGCTGATCTAAAGGCAGAAGAGAGGTAAGGTTTGTGTGGAGTGGTTATGTCTTTCAAAAGCTCAGTCAGCCTAAGGGGAAGGAGATGGACAAGCTTACAGGCACACAAGGGCACACATGCTCTAAATAATTTATAAGGCTGTTGACAACTCCAAGTTGTGCCATGTGTTATTTTGATACCTCTCTCTTCAAACCTATAAAGCTCGTTAGCTGTCAACTATCAAGTTCTTGTGTGCCCCAAAGCTTGTTCATTTTTTTTCCCCTCCCTCTCTCAGGCAGCTTAGGAAAAGGTCTTACCTCACCTTGTAGACTTGGCTTTTTGGAAATAATCTGGGTTTCTTAGTGTCATCTGCCTTTGGTCATGTTAACACCTTGGCTGGTTTACACCCTGACTTCCAGTTGTAAGGAACATGCACTGCTGAAGGGCTCCTCTGAACCCCTCTGTACATAAAACAAGAACATCAAACACCTAAAATGTTATCAAATAGAGAATGACTTAAAACAGATTATGGTTTTCTGTTCCCTAGCAAAAAATATCTTCAATTCATAAGGGAAAATATTTGTCTTAGTGGTTGGTTGGTTGGTCTGTTTGTTTTTCTTTAAGCATGGAGATTTGGAGAGAAAAACCTCTTGAAGACACCACAGCTCTTTTGTATCTTTAGTTTTCAGCCCCACCACTCACATTGTTTCTCCTCAGTCAGCTCAGCAGCCTAATTCTATTTAATCCTTCTCTGTTTTTTCCCCTCTCTGTAAAACGATACAGTTTAATGCTCCACGGTTTAATATCTAGGAAGTTTTATCTTTATTTGTTTGGGAAATGTGAGTCAGATCCTCACCTACTGTAATTTCCCAAGAACAAACAGATGAGAAAGGGCAGTCCATTCTCATGCAAATCCAGCCAGCTGTTTAGCTCAGGCTGCCCTTGTGCCTTCTGATGTGAGGATCTGCATAAAAAAAAGCCCAAGTGGAGATATGATAAACTCTATCAAAGGCTGACAATAACATGCAAATCGAAATCAGTCATTGGAAAACTGTAGGCTCATTGTCATCAAAAGAATGAGGTGGCAGAGGAAAACAAAAGAGCCTGACTGATAAAAGTAACTATGGCAAGGATGGCTTGAAAAATCTGCAGATTTCTTAGACCACAAAGCAAATTGAAATTAAACACCTCTCTAGACTGGCTGCTTTTCATCTCTTCCTTCAGAGCTGCTTCCTGACCTAGTCTCTCTTAACTTCTTATCAAAGGTCATCTTCCAGAGAGAAAATAAAAACTCAAAATAAAAACTCCTCCCAACATTTATTTCCTAAAGTTTGAATCAAGTTGCCCAGAAAATTGATGCTCAACTAAGGAGCTGAATGCTAAGTCCAGACACACTCAGATATTTGCTGGAACTATTAGTGGCTCCTTATGTTCTCAGCCTGAAACTGAGTTGTTGGGTATAAGTTTTCTCAGGTTTAGAGCTGCAGTTCAACCTGATGATGACTTTTGGCTGGGTTTGTGGCCAGCTAGAATAGCAGCAAATTCATTGATTTGAATTCTGATAGATGATGAGGTGAGGAAACTAAAAGAGGGAGATTCAGACTAGAGAGAAGGCAGAAAGTTTTGATGCTGAGGGTGGTGAGAGCCTGGCCCGGGTTGCCCAGAGAGGTGGGAGATGTCCCATCCCTGCAACCATTCCAGTTCAGGCTGTTTGGGGCTGTGAGCAACCTGATCTAGCTGCAGATGTCCCTGCTGACTGCAGGGGGGTTGGACTAGCTGACCTTGAAATGTCTCTTCCCACCCAAACCGCTCTAAGAGCCTACGAGGATGGTACAAGGTGATGATGCTACAAGGATAAGCCGAGTACCACGTCACTTATACCAGTCATCATGGAGACTATCTCCCTGTTTAGGAAGCTCAGAGAGCTTTGTTAGTTGAGTGGAAGAATGTTCTGAAAATATTCAACAAAGGATTCAAATGGCTTTAAAATTTTCTTCCTAAACCCTTTCCTTCCTCAGATTAAAAAAACGGATTTCCGGTGAAACATGTTTCTCATTCCAGAGGAACAAGAGCAGTTGGCCCAAAAATTCCAAAGTATTTTCATAACTAGGTCACCTTAGGTAAAGAAACTGGAGGATTTCTAGCTGGAGCTGAACAGGAAAAAAAAAAAATTAGCTTTTACTTTTCTTTCCATTGCTATCTCATTTCTGCTGATAGCAAAGTTTTCCACAACATCCCAGCATGGCTGGGGCTGGAAGGGAGCTCTGGGGAGCATCCAGTCCAACCCCCCTGCTCCAGCAGGGCACCCACAGCAGCTTGCCCAGGGTCACCTCCAGCTGCCTTGGCAATCTCTCCACACAAGGAGACTCCACAGCCTCCCTGGGCAGCCTGGGCCAGGGCTCCAACACCCTCACACCAAACAACTTTCTCCTCCTGCTCAGCTGGAACCTCCTGGGTTCCAGTGTGTGCCCAGTGCCCCTTGGGCTGTGCCTGGGCACCACTGAGCAGAGTCTGGCCCCAGCCTCTTGCCCTCAGCCTTCAGCTCCTGCTCAGCATCGATTTTGAAAGGATAACATTCAGCAACTTGACTGTAAAATAAGCAGAACTAAACTGAAGAAAATAATAAGAGAGAAAGAATGCAAGGCTCAGAAACCAGTGGCTTTTCTGGATGCTGGAAAGCCACCCTCAAACCAGGCTGAAAAGACCAACCTCTGGATGGCAATTGGGAAATAACCAGATATGAATGTGAGAAGATTGCACTTGCTGAAGGAGGTGGAGTGGCCATTTGACCCCAGTTTGGTGCACACCACGTAACCAAAGCCACTACTGCACTGGGTGTCCATTTAAATATACAAAAATCTACATATCATAGAATCATTCTATATATAGAAATATATCTATAAATGTCTTTATTAGCATTTTCTTACTTTTCAGTGCTTAAGCTTACAACCTTTGTCTTTTGCTATCCTTCACATCCAATTTCTCCAACAACTAACCAGTCAAGACTTTAAAGTCTTGTTAGTTGATCTTGACTTATTAATCAAGATTTGCAGATGGACCTAGCAAGTGCTAGCAGCCTGCAGGACCACACATCTTGCCTTCATTTCATCAGCAAAACTAGAACCTCTAGACTTGTTGTACCACCTCCTGTGCTCTCCTTGACAATATAATCTGTGCCTGTAGAAAGGTTGGTTTTGGTCAAGGTTGGACCAGATGATCCTTGAGGTCCCTTCCCAACCTGGTATTCTATGAGTTTGGGCACCACCCATCACTACAGACTAGGAAAAAGACAATTTTCCAGTCTTTGCACAAACATTCAGCACAGAGAAAATACTACTGGGTTCAGTGGTTTTCATGCTGTCCCTGAATCAGCAAAGGGTGACCTGAGAGCAGAGACTTTCCTCACCATCTCCAGCACTGCTGATGCAGAGCATCAAGCAGCTCCACAGTGGCACCCAGCAGGAGCAGGAAGAGTTGCCCTCTGTGGGTGCTGCAACCTCTCTGGGCAGCCTGTGCCAGTGTCTCCCCACCCTAACAGGGAAGAACTTCCTCCTAAGATCCAACCTAAATCTCCCCTCCTCTAGTTTGCATCCATTCCCCCATGTCCTATCACTACCTGACCTTCTAAACAGTCCCTCCCCAGCTTTCCTGTAGCCCCCTTCAGATCCTGGAAGGCCACCAGAAGGTCTCCTGGGATCCTTCTCTTCTCCAGACTGAACAACCCCAACTCTCTCAGTCTGTCAAGTGCAAGGACCCAGTGAGAGCAAACAGATTTTCAGCATGCTTATAAATGAAGGCACAGGAGGATATTCTGACAACAAAAACACCCCAAAAACACACAAAGAAACCCCCACTCGAAAACCCCACAAATAATAAACCCCCCAAAACCCTAACAACAAAAGAACCCAAAAGCCAACCAAAAAACCTCAACTCCCACCAAAGTAACAACTTACTTTCTCCAAAGCCTGAAGGAACTGGAGCTGCTGAGACAAATTATTCTAGTTTTGAAGTCTTCAAAGGAGCATCCTTCCCCATCATCTCTTAAAAGGAGAAATAAAATCTTCATTTTAGCAGAAACTTCAAACAAAAATGCTTAGCTGGCACAAAAATATATCACCCCTAACATCTGAAGCTTACCTAAAGTCTAGGCAGCTTCAAGCAGGCTGCTGAATCGTAGAGTGCTGGGCAGCCACCACTTGCATCACCTCTGCAGAGGAGATGCTTCAGGAGCTTCAGGGGAGTTAAAAGCACCTGTAAATTTTTGAAGGCAAATTGTTCTCAGCTCTGGTAACTGTAAGATATCTCCAGCTGACTGGTGTTGGACTGTGAACACCTTCATCCTCATCACTCACTGTTTGCAATCATCCTGCTGAGGGTTTTCCCAATAGGTGATGGAAAAGATTGATTGTGGTGCACAGGAAAGGGGAAGGAGCCCAGGAAAGCAAAGCCTTGGAGTCCCAACACTGGGCCTAGAGGCAGGGTTCACTCTCCTGCAACAATGTGGGAGGAAGGTAGAAAAGATGAAACCTCAAAGCATAATATTCTGGAGTTGCCAGCCATGTTGGCAGGAACAATGTCTCTTTCTCCTTGAAGATCCTGAAGGACCATCTCATAAGTGACCAACCATCTTTTCTACTCTAACTGGTTGCCCAGAGAGGTGGGAGATGTCCCATCCCTGCAACCATTTCAGGTCAAGTTGTTTGGGGCTCTGAGCAACCTGATCTAGTTGGTGATGTCCCTGCTGACAGCAGGAGGGTTGGACTAGCTGACCTTGAAAGGTCTTCTCCAACCCAAACCATCTTATGATGTATCTTTGTCAGATTTGGGGAAGATTTACAGTCAGAAGTGATATTCACAGTCAGAAGTCATCCTGTTTGCTGTGGTAAGAGCAAACATCAGTTTATCTGAGCACAATTATTGCATTGAAAACTGATGTCCAAGCCAGCATTTCAGGAATCATGACTCAAGCCTCAGGAAACAATGAAATGAGCTCCAAACTCAGGAGATTTTAACAATAAGTAAGAAAAAGTAGGTTTTTTGGTGGGTTTTGGTTGGGTTTTGGTTTTTCTTCTTCTATGGTGAGGGGGGTTTTTGGCTTTTGTTTTGGCTTGAGGTTTTTTTTGTCTTCTGGTTTCTAAACCCCAAGATCATTTCAAACCAGTGCACTAGTAACTCACTTCTTTCTTTTTACCAGAAACCAGAACTTCCCATCCTGTTGTTGGGGCTCCCCAGGCTCCCCAAAGAGGTCTTCAAACAGCTGCTGGGGATGAGTGGCAGGAAAAGCACAAAATCTAAACCCTGAACTTGGGCCCAAACCAGTTCTCATGCCTCTGTGCCCTTCACCAAACCATGCCAGGCACCCCAGCTGGTTCCTGGGAGCACTGACACATTTCCTGACACGCCACAAGGCTCAGCAGCACTGCAGAAGCAAGGTTGAGGACTCGAGGAGAGTAGTGAAGCTTTGGGCCAGGTGCTGCAGGAAACTCAGCAGCAAGAGGGTACCTAGATAAATTGCCCAGCACTGAAAATAAGTCATTAAAAAAATAAAACAAGCCCCAAACCCAACCCACTATATATTTTCCTTCTCATTTAGCACAACATGAAAGTTTTGTGTCAGTTTTTATCCCCCAGATGTGTTCCTCATCTTGTCCTCGAGAGCAGCGGTTGGTATTATACCATTTTAATAGGGAAAAAAAGAACCCCAACCCATTCAACTCCCATTTTGAACTTTTTAATCTTTTCCTCAGTGCCAGAAAGGAGAATAACTAAAAGCTTATCTATTTATGCATGTGCCTAAATCTTCAATGCCTATATAAATTTAAATCTCATTACACTCTCAACACACTGCTTTAAAAACACGCCGACAATTTGAAGAGCCTGCTACACAGCTTTATCAAGTAAGGGGGACTTCACTTTCATTTTTTGCCTCCCCAACATAAAGCCCAGCAAAATCCTGCATGTTAATACTTCCAGAAAATAAACTTGGCTAAAGATTTGCCTACCCAAAGTCGAGTATAATTTAAACTGAAATCCCTGGGAAAGGCGCAAGCGTTGTGTTGAGAGGAGGAGAACAGCGGGCAGTCGTGCCCTTGACTGGAGGGCATGTCATCCAAGTCCTCTCCTCCTCTGGCAGAACCATCAGGCTGGCAGTAGTGACAGATGAACAGCTTACCATTAATTTCTCCTCTTTCATGCCTTCAATCCAAATGGTGCATATTCTCCACAGGGAGGCATCAAGGTCTTTGCCTTTATTTCTCTTGCATACTCACACTGACTTATAAATCAAGTGCAGATAAGAAGAGAGGGCAAATATCAATCTTTTTTTTTTCCTTTTTTTTTTTTTTCTCCCCTTCTCCTTTTTCCTGGCCAGTGCCCACTGGCACACTACTGAGCTTTGACTGAAAGGTTCTTCAAATCTTGATGTGATTCATAAGCGAGGGAGTGCTCCACGAGGACAAAACAACAAAGGGAATTGGAGAGAGAGGATTTGTATATCTTGGCTTCCAAATGAGAAAGCTCCTCTCTGAGATGTGTTTCAACATGGGTTACCCAAAAAATCAGAATAAAAATATAATAATCAAAAAGGAGAGAGTGAAGCTGAGTTGTTATGACTTTACAGACCAAAAAAAAAATAAAATATCTTTCTGGAATAGAAAATATTCAGCCCTTTTTTTGCAGGTGGCTGCTGGAGCAGCTCTCTCATCAGGATGTTGTCTTTTCCCCCAAATAAGCTGTCTTTTGGGGAGCATCTCTCCTCCTTGCCACTGGAGCAATTCAATTTTACTTTGATGATTAGCTTTTGTCTCTCTGAAAAAAAAAAATCCCCAACACAACCAAATAATCTTATTTTCATTGAAAATACAAAGGCTTAGATCTAGCTCCCATACAAACCAGTAAACTACTGGGGGTGCTGGTTGACAGTGGAAGGACAAGTGTCCCACAATGTCTTTTTAAGTCCAGTGAAGTTTACTAGTTTATTAACTATATTTGCTTTGAAACTGCTACTGCATCTTCCAAAGTTCAAACAAAAAAAAGATTTATTTTAATGTCTTTTTAATTAAGTTTTGGCAATCACAGAATTATCAAGGTTGGAATCATCTTGGTTTGCAGTAATTTTGGGGTTCTTTTTAGGGACTTGCATACTAATTCTGGAACCAACCTACCAATGCAGTGAAGGGACAGAGGTTTTCCTTCTCTCACTCTTTATTTTGTCTCTGAGTGCATTACTAGAAGAATTTTCTTTTCAGTTACCCTAAATGCATTAAATCATTGGTGTGGGTGATGCAACATTAGGACACATCAGAAAAAAAAAATAGAAAAAAACCCCTTATATTTAAAATATCTGTATCAGGATAGTTGTTGACAAATAATAACCTTATTTTTTCCTGCTAAGCATGAGGTGTTAATGCTGCTAAATAGCTGCAAATGTTGACGTTAAAGGCTGCCTGCTGGCCATTTCCAGGTGACATATCTAGGGATTTGGGGGCTATTTCATTTCCCAGCCTTTTTTAAGGCTTCAGGCCCCATCCATAAATTACAGCTGATGACAAAAGTGGAAGCTAACAGTGGCAAAATTAGGCCCACAGGCAAAATAATTATATATACAGCCTTTAGCAGGGAGGGAGAAAGCCATCAATCAGCCCCCAATTATTCACTAGTTAATCAGCTCTGCCCTTCCTTTATTGAAGGGTTACAGTGTAATTAAGTTGGCAGCATCCTTTTAATTCATCAAACATACAACACATGGTGGTGTTTGCTGCAATCAGGGGACAGCACCTTTGTGTGCCTGACCCCCAGCAGCACTCCAGGAGAGGAGAGGAAACTTCAGAGGTAAGAGAGACTATTTAAGGGAGAGCAGAGCAGCTTCTGGATGTGGTCCCAAGCCTCTGCCAAGGCTGGGCTTTAACAGCATCTTTGCATTTCCCAGGTGTGAGGAGCATCCCTGTTTGTGCCTGTTCCATCTTGTCCTGTCCCTGGCCACCACTGAAAAAAAGCCTGGCCCCATCCCTCCTGACCCCCACCCAGAACACCATTAGATTTTGGTATTGTGCAGCAGGATCAGTATTTTCAGGGGGAGGTTGTCAATAAGGAAATATTTGGGCTTTGATTTTATCTCCCCAGTGATAGAAATGGCTCAAGATATTGCACATTTTGTACCCATACTAAATTTTATCCTGTGAATACATGCAATGGTTATAGCTTCTTTGATTGTAGGGAAAACCCATGTAATCCTATATATTATTAATCTCTTTTCCCCCCCCCTCCCTGTATTTACCTGACCATAAATCTCTTTTCCTACCACATACACATCTTGCTCATGGCATCCTTAGAGCTGTTGAATGTCCTAAGTGTCCTTCCTACCTCACAGAAGAGACACAGAATTATTTATTCATAAACAAGCTCTGTCTTTCTAACCTGCTTGTAATAATGAAGTTTTAGATCATCCTTGGCTTTGCTGCATGATGCTGGCAAACAAACCCAAACCCCTCAGCAGCTGAATGTAACAGGAATCTCAATCTTTGGAAGCTTTGGGGTTTTTTTGTTGTTTGTTTTCTGTTGTATTTTAGGGGCTTTTGTGTTTCTTTTTTTTTTTTTGTCCCCAAAGATCTTCATGAAAAGTGGAAGTGTGTTACCCTGCTGGACACTTTTTGATGGTCATTTCCCCTTGTGCAGGTTGCTTGGTGACATTGGGAAGTTTCTCAATAGAAAACTAAAATAACTTTCTTAAAGAGGGGAAAAAATGGTTTGTTTTCCTTGTTTTGGGGTGGTTTCTTGGGAAGAAGGTAGGGGACACGAGAATTACATGTCTATCCACAAATCTCCAAGAGACCAAGAGCACAGCATTGGCCAAATCTAGCTACCACCCATCAGAAGAGCAAGCAGCAATCCTTTCTAGACCTTACCTGAGTCATTTTCACCTTTCCATGTCTTTATCTTAGTCTAAAATTGATCTTGGTTTGTCAGATCCTCCCTGTCCACTCTGAGGCCCTAGGGAGGTCACAGCTGGAGTGCTGGGTCCACTTCTGGGCTCCCCAGGTCAAAAGAGACAAGGAACTACTGGAGAGAGGCCAGCAGAGGCTAGAAAGATGCTGAGGGCACTGGAGCATCTGTGGCAGGAGGAAAGGCTGAGAGCCCTGGGGCTGCCCAGAGAGGTTGTGGACTCTCCTTTTGTGGAGAGACTCCAAAGGCACCTGGAGGTGATACCCCCAAACATCAACCTGAGATACCAAAACATCTACTAAAGATCAACTAGTTCCAACCCCCCTGCCTAGCAGGGACACCTCCCACTAGAGCAGGTTGCCCACAGCCCCAGCCAGCCTGGCCTTCAAAGCTTCCAGGGATGGAGCTTCCACAGCTTCTCTGGGCAACTGTGCCAGTGTCTCCCCATCCTAACAGGGAAGAACATCCTCCTAAGATCCAACCTAAATCTGCCCTCCTCTAGTTTGCATCCATTCCCCCATGTCCTATCCCTACCTGACCTCCTAAACAGTCCCTCCCAGCTTTCTTGTAGCCCCCTTCAGATCCTGGAAGGCCACCAGAAGGTCTCCTTGGAGCCTTCTCTTCTCCAGACTGAACAACCCCAACTCTCTTAGCCTGTCCTCATAGCAGAGGTGTTCCAGTCCTCTGATCATTCTCCTGGCCCTTCTCTGGGCTTGCTCCAGCACTTCCATATCCCTCTTGGATGGCAAAATATGGCTTTATAGAATGAGATTGTATCTGGTGTTATTGAGGGTCACTGAGTTCTGTCTCAGGGTTATGTTATCAATGGGTTCAAGGAATAGTTTGTGCTGATTAGCAGAGAGTGTCTTTAAAACCTGTCACTGTGTTTGTATCCTTCAGGGTTGTGTTTGAATTATGCAGATAAACAGGATCCAGCAGTGAAGCACAATTCCTGTGAGAAACTACAGAGTAAAGTTTATATGAAATAAACTGGGGGTGGGGGGGAAACCAACAACAACAACAAAAAAGGATTTTGTACATGTTGGCTCTGTTTCACATGTAAAAAAAAGTGGATATAAATAAAACATATTTAGATCTCTTGGCTTTAAAGCATGAAGTGTAATCCCAGATGAAAAGCTACAAGGAAACCATAAAAGCTTTGTTATCCATTGTGAAAAGTTGCACAGGAAGAGGAATAATTTTTCTACAGGTGCATTAATTTGGATTTTAAGAATATTCAAAGATTGGAGCAAGTCCAGAGAAGGGCCAGTGGTGCCCAGAGGTGTCCCTGGCAGGCAGGGAGGTTGGAACTAGATGATCTTGAAGGTCCCTCCCAACTCTGGCAGTTCTAGGATTCTATGATTCTTCAAACCTATCATTTCAACAAGGACAAGGAAAACATTTTTTTTTTGTCTACAAAACTTCACATTAAGCTAAACTGCTACCTACAATTTTAAATTATGCAATAAACCCCAATTCCTAACACTAAGAATGTAAACCACATCATAGTATTTCCTAACTTCCTAAGTTTTCCACCCTAACATATCATTTAAAATTCATTGCACCTTGGTTAGTTAAATAAATAATCCATTTGGCAGAAAAAAAACAAACCCAAAAAGACAATTGAGGATGCCTGCTGGAGCTGAACACAACAGCCCTGGGTTTGCAAGTGTATATTTTTGTTTCATTTGAATAACAGTTTGTTTTGGTCTATTTTCCACCAGGAATACTTGAGTCATGTTCCTCTGAGTGTTTTCACTTTTTCATAGGCAATTTTTAAGTAACAAGATAATGAACACTAAAAAACCATATATTATATGCACATTTCTTCACTTGGCTGTTGGGCTTAGATAATATACTGAGGAATAACCAGGACAAGCAACAAACACCAACACTGCACTAGGTTTCCAGCTAGGGCACTGCATTTTGGTTAAGCACATGATTAGTTTTGCTGTTGATAAGAAACATCACCACCTTCTTGAGCACA
The DNA here is from genome assembly GCA_013399015.1 of Galbula dea. Classification (NCBI taxonomy): domain Eukaryota; kingdom Metazoa; phylum Chordata; class Aves; order Piciformes; family Galbulidae; genus Galbula; species Galbula dea. Next base: position 221,810 of record VWZX01007335.1, read on the forward strand.
ATTTGGATGAGTCCTTTCTAATAGCTGTTTTCTACTGATAACTAAGAAGAAAACCACTTGATGGAGGAGGTTGTTCAATGATATATAGTATAATTATTGATGTGGTCTAATTATTCATATATAATAGAAATATATTTATTGTAGATAATACAAACCCTAATATATAATATAATAGTACCATAAAATAATATTAATTATATTATGTATAATTAATACAATATAATTATATTATATATAATTGTACTTTATAGATTTTAGATACTCAAAAATAGATTTTGTTTAGGGTACACAATCATAGTTTATGTCTGGATATTTATATTTACTTAGGTACTTCCTTACACCACATAAAGTCAAGTGCATATATTCAAGGTAACTTTGAGTCTAAATACACCTATAGCAGAGAAACTGGGTTTAGAGTGGAGTTAGAGGAATAAAAAAGGCCTTGAACCATTCTGGTAGTAGTCACCCTCTTACCTCCTTACAAAAGTATATTTCAGCTGTCTAGAAATAGTCTAGAAAAGAGATGATTTGGAATAGTCATGAAAACAGAAGAATTGATCCATCTGGAAATTGGATATTTGGATGAACACCTGAGCTGTCACAGAACAAGTACTCAAATGCATGCTCTTGTAGACAATAAAAATTACATTATAGATGACCTTCTAAGCATATAATAAAAGTATTGAAATGATATTATTCCCTACAGACAACTGCAAAAGAGGTAGAACAGAGTAAGAGTTGGAAGTGACTAGTTTGCCTTGGTTAACAAAAAGGTGAGGTGGCCCTCACATCACCCAGGCTTTACTCACACAGCAAAGTTTCCTACTTGAGGAACCCATGGCAAGAAAAAAACAAATCACCTTTATTTGATCTTGTCCAAATATAGAAAGCAGGAAATGTATTTGTTACAAGGATAAGAGCCACAAAAGCTATGTGGAACAGGGATCTAAAGAGCCCAAAGTTGCATCCCCCCCAGCCTGTTCCTCACCACGTTGCCTGGTTCATACCTGAGAACAATGGACAGGGGCATAATGTCAGTAGGCAATGAAATGAGGTGGAAAATTCTGCTCCAAGGGGAATATTAAGCTGAGAAACTTCCATATAAGATGTTTACATGGCTCTTAGGAGAGGATTTCTCTTTGCCTTCACAGACTGAGAATGTGTTTCAACCTAATGCATTAGATTCATTTGTTTTGTTGAGGCCAGCTAATGGGATGAAGATAAAGTGACTTCCAGGCAGAAAATCTTGTTAATCAAAACCAATTTGGGCCACTTGTACAAGTTGTTCTGACTTTTTGAGTAGGGACTTCCATTTCTCACCAGAAACACACATGCATGCAACAGAGAAGTTACCACAGACTCAGTTTCATTCTTGGACAGCTACTCACAGACTCTGTAGATGTCTGTATCTGAGATCACCTATAGAGAGGGTTTTCCTCCTCTTGTCTTTGGGAAAGACTTCTCTTTTTAAAGGTTATTTCCAAGATGTGGCTATTGAAATATATTTACTCTTTGACATATTTTACAGAAATCTGTGGAACTTCTCCCAGAAGCCAACTTCACATCCTGGAGAGAAGAAAACCTGAGGAAAACCAACTGTGCTTAAAAGCAGACTAATTTTGCACCTGGTGGATGCTTGTGGTGCCTTAATGATTGGTAGCTTGACAGTTTTAATCTGTTCTCTTAAGAGACAAGGTGGAAAACTCTGCCACCAGTGAAACAAGCAAGAGAATGGAGGAAATGGCCAAAAAGCATTTTGATCTCCTGGGAAATGTCATCTTTTCCACCAATTATTAAGATTTTGTGCCATAATGAAAGACTCTCAGGAGGAAAGAGTGTTGGTTATTAGGAAAAACAAGTGACAATAACTAATGAAACATTCTAATGTTTACAAGTGGAGAAGCAAATGAGAATTTGCTAGAGACATTTGTTGAAGGTAAAAGCAGGAAGGTGTTGAAGGCAACACCTTGCACTTGCCTAAAGTGCATAAATTAATGAATTCCTCTTTTATTCTGATTAATAAATCCTCTCTTACCATCACAGCCTAAGCAAAGCCATTAAGAAGAGAAGCAGGCCATATTTCCTCCTTTACTTGTTTCCCTACTCCCCTGCTTTATGCTGTATTTACATTTAATTAGGAGGTCAGAGTTAACACCTTATCACTGTATCTGTTTGACTGCTGACACTCCACTTATCTTTAAGCAACATATTTTTCCTCTAACATTCACACCTATTAATAGATTGCTATTAGAACCAGCATCCTCCAGCAGAATATTAACCACCACCATCTCCAAGCCCACCTTGAACTTGGTGCTGCTGAGTTAAGCTCAAGCAATGAACCTTTTTATTTTTTTACAGCCTTCAATAACTCATGGAATCCTCTCCTTCAGTTTTACAGCTGGAAAAAGACATCACCTTGGGCAATATTTGGGGTGTATATGGCTGGTGTTGGCTGTGGTCCTGTGCCACATCCCCACTACTGTCAATGGGGATGGGGACATGTGGCTTAGCCCAACTGGCAAAGAGGCATCACATCCCTCAGTGAGGGAAGGTCTAGACTAGATATCAGGGAAGGTTTCTTCACTGAAAAAGTTGTTAGGCATTGGCCCAGGCTTCCCAGGGAGGTGGTGGAGTCACAGTCCCTGGAGGTGTTTAAAAAACATCTAGATATAGGACTTAGGGACCTGGTTTAGTCTTAGGGAAGTGGTTTTAGATGGTCGTGCTAGGTTGATGGTTGGACTTGATCATCTTGGAGACTTCTTCCAACCTTGATGATTGTGTGATTAGAGGGAGACAGGCACCATCTCAGCCTCAGGCTTGGACCTATTCCTGAGTGACACCAAGGAATGAAGAACCTCTTGGCAATGCCTTTTTGATGGAGGTCAGCATGGAGTTGTGCTTGGCAAAGGACACCATGGAGATTGCAAGAGATAAACATGGTCAGTGCTCCAAAAGGAACTCTGGAGAATGGGAAGCTTCATCAGGGCAACAGAAAATGCTCCAAAACACCAGTTTGTGGAAAGCTCTACAGGAGATGAGCACACTAGCTACCTAGTGGATCCAATGATTGTTTTGGTCTGATTTTGTTTTGTTCTTTTAATCAAGAACACAGTGCATTTAGAATCATAGAATCAATGAATGGTTTGGGTGGGAAGAGACATTTCAAGGTCATCTAGTCCAACCTCTCTGCACTCAGCAGGAACATCTGCAGCTAAATCAGGTTGCTCAGAGCCACAAACAACCTGACCTGGCATGATTCCAGGGATGGGACATCTCCCACCTCTCTGTGCAACCTGGTCCAGGCTCTGACCACCCTCAGCATAAAAAATATCTTCCTTCTATCTACTTTAAATCTCCCTCTTTTAGTTTCAAACCATCAACCCTTGTCCTGTCTCAACAGGTCCTGCTAAAAAGTCTCTCCTCGTCTTTCTTCTAGGCCTCTTTAAGTACAGAAAAGCTGCAGGAAGATCTCCCTGGAGCCTTTTCTTCTCCAGGCTGAACAGCCTCAACCCCCTCAGCCTTTCTAAGCCTTTCTCTAAGTCTTACTCTCCAAGCCTTTCTTTCAGCTCACACTTTGCTGTTTATCAGGAGCTCACACCACTAGGCTTGCTGTCTGCAGTAGCTCACAGCACGAAACCTCTCCCCCCTTTTACACACCAATGCCTTTTTTTGCCTTAATTTCTCCTTCTCCTTGTTCTTGGGAAGCAGAGAGGCTCTGTAAGGGCAGGTTGGTGAAAAGCTAGAGCAGATTTCACCTCAAACCTGCTTGTGCCCTCTTCTCTTTGCCAATTCAGACAAACCAACAGTCAGATTGTCCATGTTCACCTAGACGTGCATGAAACTCTGTTTAGTCTGGGGGCTTAGGTCTCCATCTGTTTATAGTTCCTCAAGACCAGGTTAAAATCTCCAAGCACAACTGAAAATCTCCTTGAAGAAGGAGGAAAGCAAGTCAACAGAAAGTTTTCCAGTGTTTCTAATGAATTATTAAATCATTTTCTGGAGTCCACAGAAAGAAACCCAAACCTACCCTTGGGATTTCAAACTCCAGTGAACTTCGTCAGTGCTCTGCATCCCTAACAAGTCTGGTAATCAGACCAAGGGGCTTCTTTGTGAACTTGACTTCTCTTTTTTATCCCCTCCCCACTCTAGTAAACACACCTCTCTTTATCCCACTTACTTTTGTTTGCATGGACCATGTATTTCTTTATCTGTGTTTTCAAACCCTGTTCAAGTCCCCTCAGTATTTCTGAGGAACGTCTGAAATCCAGTAACTCAGTATTCCCGAGGCAACCTGCAATAACAGCCAGAGCAGGACTGGAAAGGATGCTGGGTCAGGAAAGGGATTTCATTTCTAGTGGGCAATTGCAAACAACAAGGGAAATATTATTTTTATAAATTAAGATAAATACCTTAAATTGTGTACCATTAAAATAATGTGCCCAGCTTATAGAGACCTAAAATAAAGAGGCCACTATCGAATTTTCTCTCTTTAGGGATATGATCTTGTTACCAGCACAGGAACATTAATCACACTGAGATTTCCTGGTGGAGCTGCAGTTAAAAACAGTCCCTTTGTCCCCATCTATCTGGAAGCCCCTCTTCATCTCAAGGCTGGCAGTACAACCACCTCCCAGCTCCTCTCTGATGAGAAGATAGAAGGAGTGGGATGCAAGTTCTCCTCCTCTCCTTAAGCCCAGTAAATTAGTTGTTATATCACCCCCAAAGCACTGTACCCATCATTATCATTGGATAATGATTCCAAAATGAAAGAGGCCAGGTTTGGATTAGACAGTAGGAAGACATTCTTTACTGTGAGGGTGGTGAGACACTGGAACAGGTTGCTAAAAGAAGTTGTGGATGTCCCATCCCTGTCAGTGCTCAAAACCAGGTTGGATGGGTCTCTGAGGAACCTGGTCTGGTGGAAGGCACTCCTGCTCATGGCAGGGGGGTGTTGGAACTATTTGATCTCTAAGGTCCCTTCCATCCCAAACCATTTTATGATCTCTAGGGTAGTACAAGGTAAATAAAGGGACAGAGTTAGACCAGCTGGATTAAAAACAAAAAACCAAAGAGATGCATTTCAGTGAGGAGCTGGCATGAGACATTGACTTCAAATATGGAACAAGATTGACAGAATGAGAGGAAACAGCCTCATATTGTACCAGGAGAGGTTCAAGTTGGACATTAGGAATAATTTCTTCCCCAAAAGGGTTTTCAAGGCCTGGTCCAGGCTGCCCAGGGCAGTGCTGGAGTCACCATCCCTGAAAAGGGTTGAAAAGCCCTGGAGATGTAATGCTGAGGGACATGATGTAGTGATGACCTGGCAGTGCTGGCTAACAATTGGACTCAATGATCTTCAAGGTCTCTTCCAACCAAAACAATTCTATGGAGAGATGTAAAGCCAGTGTTGTGAGTTCTGTGAAATCACAGCAAGAACAGACCAAGGTGTTGTGGGTCAATCTGTTGGGGCAAACTCCTCCTAGAAAAGCCTGTCAGATATCTGCATGGTTCTCATTTAGCAGGTGGGCCTCTGGATAGAACAGAAATTAAATAACCAGCTCTGAAAGCACCAGTCCTGTCCTCTATTCTGCAGGTCACATCACTTCTATAACCTAAGTAAGGCAACGAGAAAATAATGACATGCAATAGAGTTAAAAGTGAATGCCTTCATCCTTTTGTTGTTTATCAGTTAACAAAATGACATTATAGAGATGCTTTATGTATTTATTGAAAGGGGAGAAACATCTATCAAAGCTCATTTTTAGCTATTGTTGCTGCCATCAGCCTTGTTCTCTTCTGCCATGAGCTGGAACAGGACTGTCAGCGAGAGATGACTGATATAGGCAAATGATTTTGCATCGTTTGAGATACATAGAGAAATATAATCATACCCAAGGTCAAACATTAGAGAAAGGTTGGGCATTTGGGGCAATGAAAGCAATGCTGTCAGATATTGAAATCTCAGCAGGAGATTCAGCTCCATTAAAACTGAATACGCAATTACTTTCAGCTTGCTACTTTCCATGCATGTATAACTAGTTGGTTCATCTTGGTGCCCCTTGTGTTAGGCAGAAAAGGTAAGATATGAATATTTTGAGGAGTGGGCATGGTGCTTCTTTCAGAGGAGTCTACAGAAGTGATAAAATGACTTTATAACATCTATGCAACTGGTGAATCACTTCAACAATTAATCTGCTTTGAAGGAGCAGCCTAAAGAGATGGAAGTGATGGAACTGGCTCTGCCCAAGTAGCTTTACCTTCTCCACAAGTGTTTGGCTGATTTTACATCAGTGGCCTTCCAGAAGATGCTCCTTTGGTCACCAGGAGAAAGAACAGTCAGTGTACCTGCTGAGCACTGCTGTTGGAGGTGTATGATGAAGAAATAGAACCAAAGGAAAGAAGTGAGAAGAGTGGTGAAGTATGGTTAGGAAAATGAACTGTACATGGATATTAAGAATGGCAAAGAAGGAAGATCATAGAATCCTAGAATGGTCAGAGTTAGAAGGGACCTTCAAGATCATCTAGTTCCAACCCCCCTGCCTGGCAGGGACACCTCCCACTAGAGCAGGTTGCCCAGAGCCCCAGACAGCCTGACCTTAAAAGCTTCCAAAGGGTTTTCTCCAATTGGGGATGGCACAGAGAGAGCAGAAAGAAACCCCTGGAGTTCCTGGTGTGGTCAGACTAGGATGTTTCTGAGAGCTTCACTAGTTACCCATTGTACAGTTACGAGGAAATGCTCCACCTGCACTTGCTTGCCTACTTCTGCTACCCTCTGCCTGTTAGTGCATCTCTGACGAGCCCCTTCTGACCCTACAGATGACCCAACCAGCTCCAAACAACAAATACTTCTGAAAAAGAAATCATCCTTTGAAGGGATGCTTCCTCCAAATCTGGGCTTTGTATCCAAGAGAGAGAATTAGCTCAAGTTACCACTCAGGCTTTCCAGGCTCCAAGATCAGTGATGCTCCTGATCTCAGGATCAGGCTAAAGAGAGAAACCTTCTAATCTTGCCTGAGAAACTAAATAATTCTTGTGACATTGGGGAGATTTTGCATTTTTATCTGCTTTTTAAATTATTTCTGGGATTTCTACATTGGAACACAAAGCCTAACCCAAGATCAAAAGTCCAAATCTTATGGAAAGCCACAAAATCCTAATAACTTCCATTTCCACATCCTTAATGGCTGTTAAATTTCTTGTATTGACAGTAGCCACCCCAAATCTTCATTTTCTCTTACCCCTCTACTTCATACCACCATTTCCTGATCCACCACTCTCACTTATGAGTAGCCAGGTACCACAGAATGTCAGGAACACACAAATAAGTTGCATTTACCTTATGCTTTTGCCACATCACCAGGCAGCATCCAAGCAAATTAATTTCTAACAGTACTCCCAAATTTTCTAATTCAGACAAATTTTTCAGGCAGCAAACCTTATTAATAAATCATATGGATTAATATTAAATAGTCTGATTATTTATTGAAGTTATCCTAAATAAAAAATATCAGCCTTGTGTCCCTCAACCACTCTGGTAGAGTGAGTGGCAAGATATTTATTTACCTTTACAGCTGCAAATAGCAAAGAAACGTTGGGAACATCATGCCCTTGCCAAAGCATTTGCTCTCCACCCACAAAGGCTGTTAGACAGAGCAATAAATAATAATAAAATAGATTTTAAAAGTTCAATTTGGGATAAATGGGAAACACTATTTTTCTTTTACAGATTTCTACCCATGGTGACTTTTCTCTCCTTTTGGTTATGGAGTACCTAGACCCATGGAACCAGCTTCAGCACTGGCAGACAGGCTGATGTGTCTCTTCTTCATTCACTCTTGAATTCCCAAACCACTTTGAGTGCTTTTCTTCTACTCATATGTATCCTCAACCATAAGCAGCAACAGAGAGGATGGCACAAGGCTTTTTGAAGTGCCCTGTGATGGTTGGACTTGATGATCTTAGAGGTCTTTTTCCAACCTAAATAATACTATGAGTCTGTGACTATTTTCTTGTTTTCCTGTGCAAATAATCCTCTCTAACCAACATATCTTACTTACTTGCAGCAAAAAGTCCACCAGCTGTGTGCCATTTGCTGGAATTAAAGATAGGCCAGGGCAGTGCTGATGGCCAAGTGATGTTCTGCACACCAGAACCCAAAGCACAGTGTGTTCTGAAGACGTGAAGATCTTGGACACACCCAAGCCTCTGGTTTTCTAACACATGTTGTCTTATTCCCCTACAATCCTTGTCTCTTTGACACTACTATCCACTCTCCTTCTCTCTCAGATGGTACATAAGGAGATCAGAACCCTTAGACTTTCCTCATGCTTTAAAAGGGAAATAAAGAGGAACAGGCTGCCCAGAGGGCAGTGGTGGAGTCACCATCCCTGCAGGTGCTCAAAAACCACGCAGATGTGGTGCTTAGGGAGATGGTTTAGTGACATGGTGGTGGTGGGTCAGTGGTTGGATTTGATAATCTTAGAGGGCTTTTTCAGCCTTGGTGATTCTGTGATGTTAAGATTAAAAGTTACAAGTCTGTAATTAACCACACCTCTCTAGGGAGCTCCTCTGGGGTCACAGACCCCCAAAGATCATCTTCCCCAGGTGGGAACCTTTAGCATTCTGCCTGAGGACCCTGGAGTGAAGGCTGAGCTTCCCTTGCAGCCCAGTGCAAACCAATCTCCTCACACTGATCCAGCACTTCTTCTATCAACACCTTACTACAAGACACAAAAAGAACCCTAGTGTATGGTTCTGCTTCTTTAAAGGCAAAACCATGTTTCTGAGAAACATCTAAAAGAAGAAACCAGCTTGGCTATGTTACCCATGCAGCAGACACTGGCATAAGTTCACCTTTTAATTCCAGGCAGAGTCTCCTGACCCAGCCCACCTCCTTCTGTCTTTGGGAGGTCCCTTGAGCCAAACCAAGGCTTCTATTAAAATAATTTTTCCAGTTGGCCAAGCTTGCTGATTTACAGCTGTTCCTCCCTCTTCTCTTCCCAGGGGACTCCAGGGGCTCAAGTCATGTGAATAAATGCACATGTACATGTGTGTGCACATACATGTGAAGGGGAGAGATCACCTAAAGGATTGGTAGAGCAGTCTTTGTGTGTTCTTTATTTTTGTCTTACTGCTCCACATGTCCATGGTGTCTAACACATCTCAACAGGCTTTGAAGTTTCCATGCTTTCAAGGTCTCACATCTGCCACCCTATCAGTACCCTGCCACAGATGAAAAGAATATAATTATGGATTTAGTGTAATCATTGATTTCTGGGCTCCAAACCATTCAAAGAAAGGTCACAAGTCCACATGGTTGCCCCTTAGGAGAAGGATTTGCATCTGACTATTTTATGTCACCGAAGACACCCCCAATTAATTGGAGACTCTTCTCTTCAGGCTCTGCACCTGAGGCAACTGGAAGAGGACACATCAATCCCCCTGGTGCCAACTGTGCCTTATTCGGACCAAGCTGACACTGCTCCCACCTGTTAGAGGCAGCAAGGATGACTTTCTACTCCCTAACCCCCTTTTCATTTCCACCTCCCTCTGGAGAGCTGCCACGGCACGAGGACGTGGAGGACGTGCGCCCGAGGAGCTGCACTTTGGGGAAGGTGGTGGCAGGGGGCCAGGAGACTCTGCCTGAAGCAGGGGAGCTGCTGTCAACCCTTCAAACGTTTAACTGAGCTGCAGTTCTCAGTGATCCGTGGTGCAGTGCAGATGTAAAGACATCATTTTGCCCCCAGTGTTTGGATTAGCAGTAAATCTACTAATCCAAGACAATATCCAAGGGGGCATGGCTAGATCTATGGGTTCATAAATTCACACCACTCCTTTTATTATCCTGGGCCCCAGATGGTTTGGAATGGGCACGGGTATAATGAGATCTTGGAAGACATTATTATATTCTTAGGTCAAAATTCTCAGTCCAATCTCTTTTATCAGGCTCAGAGCCTTTGTGTCCCTGAAGTGCTAATACTTTATGCTGATTGACTCTGTAGGCTTCGGTGGGAGTTCGCGTTACGTTGGCTACAATTATTATTGACAGCAAAAAACTCCACACACACACACAAAAGAGTAAAAGTAATTTTATATTACTTCTAGTATCCTAAGTCTGGAAAATACAATGCCTGAGACCTTCATTACAGCTATGTTTTCATAACAAAACAGATGAGAGGGGAAAAAGAGGGCAGGATAAAAGTATTATTTTAGTAACGGGAAGACAAAGTATGAGCTTGATCCTGAAGAGCAGTGAAGCTTTAGAAATGCAACTTTGAACTGAGGGAGGCTTTTTCTTTTTTTTCCCCCCCTTTTTAAATAAATGGTTCTTTGAACCTGGCAGTTGTAAGGAAGTGAAACAGAACAAACTTTGAAAAGTGTGCTTGTCTGAGTTCCCCTTGCACCCTATCTGGCTGAGAGTACAGGTGGCCAAGCACAGAAAGTTCCTGCCAATTTCTAAAGTTACACTTTTATCCACTAAACAAGCATCCTGATCCGGGTTACCAAACAGGGCACTCAACAGGAGCCCTCCAAGCTCACAGATTAAATATCACTTCTTCCACAGCCTGGGCCCATCCAGCTTAGTAAAGCTTGATCTAAGAGGGTTTCACCCTTTTTCCTGTGCTCGCTGGATTTTGGGTAATAGACCTTCCCAGGAGACTACTCTCAGAAAGTATCTTCTTGTAGAGGAGCTGATGCACATGCTTCTGTTTTAAAAAGCACATGTTCAGCACATTTGGCTTTTGTGAAATGGAATATGGTTTAAGTTTGTTTCAATAAAAAAAGAAGAGATTCTGCTGGAAGGATTTATGTCAAAGTGCAAAAGGTTTTATACACAATGAGCAGATTCTTTTTTTTTTCCCCCCTTTTTCCTCTTCAGGGCCAAAGAGGAGACACTAAAATGAGATCTTGCTGCCACAAAAGCAGTTGCTGTTTTGCACACAGAGAATCTACAAGGCAGCTTGTTATGAATTCTCTAGCTTTGTATTTATTTTGGATTAGCCTGATTTAATCTCAGAGTCACATCAAGAAAGCCAGACCTTGGCTTTAATGAGAAACTTAATATGTATTCACAGTAAACACTTGAAATGTCAAAGTTTAATGGACAGTATTCAAAGGCCATTATTATAGGAACTATGCTTTTATACCAGGAGGTGTAATTCTTTCAAAGGCACTCTCAAAAGAAAACCCTAAATATCAATATAAACATTAAACAATGATAATAAAAATATCCCTGCAGTGCATCTTAATATAGAGGAAGGACAGCAACAAAACTCTACACAACCAAGAGGTCCAAAATCAAGCCTTGGCAATGGCTATCACCAGGAAAAGACATGAACTGTATCAGTACAATGCCAGGGACCAGGGAGCACTACAAATAGGATACATTTGCATTCAGCCATCATATTCCTTGAGTTAGTATCCAAACCCACGTCAGCACCTGCAGTTCCCTGCTCTGTGCTATCTTCCTTCAGGTCCTTCTCACCCACAGACATCATCCACATTCAGAGTCTATAGTTGTATCCAACCCCTAAGAGTCATTTCTGAGTGCATAATTAAAGAACTCTGCTTAGCACAACTTAACAGAGGAACCTTCCTTATGGAAACACTCCTGGAGTCTCCCATCTTATTAACAGAAGCCTCTTCCCTAGGTCTTCCAGCAAGCCTTCTCCAGCTTACTTCCCTGGGACTCAGAGCAAAGCAGAGTGTGGGAGGTGTTGGGATGGAGAACTTGACCCAGCAGACACATGAGTGTTGAGAGCATTTTCACTTGAGCTTTGGTTAGATTGTGCTGATTAAAAACAGTTTCAGTAACTCCCTGCACTGCCTGATCCAAACGCAGACACTTCCATGTTCATCACCATAGAAGCATGGAATGGGTTGGGTTGGAAGGGATCTTAAAGGTTATCTAGCCCAACCTCCCTGCATCACATCATAGTCTGTTTGAAAGAGAGGAAGGGAAAAGGGAAGAGGAGAGGAAGGGAAAAGGGAAGAGGAGAGGAAGGGAAAAGGGAAGAGGAGAGGAAGGGAAAAGGGAAGAGGAGAGGAAAAGGAAAAAGAATAAAGACTCTTCACTGAGGCACATTTTTGCCACCTTGTGTTCATGGAATCCCTGACTCTTCCTACAAAGCATTCCTCAGCCAGAGACCAACAATACTCAGAAACAGCCAGAACTGGCCTCCTAAAACTTCTTACCCTTTTCTTGTCCTTTGGAAATAACTATGTGGCTGGTACTCCAAAAGAAATTCTAAAAACATTGACTAATCCCAAATGAGAAATTTGCAAAATCCAAACCCAACCAAAATTTACTTCTGCATTTTAGTATCTGGGCTCAAATAAAAAGAGTGCACTTAATGAAATAACAGATGAGAAGATGCTAAGAAAAGATGCACAACCATAGCCTCTTCAATCTTAAATAGTATTTCAAGAACATGCAAACAAAAATTCTCCAAATAACCTTAAAATCTTTGTTAGCAACTGCCTTCTCAAACTGCAGATTTGTATTTGCTTAAGTGACTACAGTTGGAACAGCTTGCCCAGAGAGGTGGGAGATGTCCCATCCCTGCAACCATTCCAGCTCAGGTTGGTTGGGGTTCTGAGCAACCTGATCTAATTGCAGATGTCCCAGTTTAGTGCAGAGGGGATGGCCTAGATGACCTTGAAAGGTCCCTTCCAACCCAAACCATTCTATGATATTTGCCTTGATTTGCAATAAAGGCAAAAATAAATCAACCTACAAGTGATTCTTCTTCCCCTCTCTCCATTTTTTTCTCCCAGCAAAATCTAAGCTGCCCTTGGGACATTTTAGAGCCAAAGAGCATATCAGAAGCCTGAAAAGTCCTTAGACTGTTGCCTGTGCCTGGGGATCAGCCAAATGAGATGTTCCTCAAGCTAAAAATGGGAATCATAAGATTACCCAAGTTGGAAGGGACTCACAAGTATCATCAAGTCCAGCTCCTGTCTCTGCACAGGACAACCCCACAGTCACCCTATGGGGCTAAGAGCATTGGCCAAATGCTGCTGGAATTCCCTGAGAGTTGGTGCCATGACTGCAGCCCTGAGGAGCCTGTTCCAATGCTCCACCACTCTCTGGGTGAAGAAACTTTCCCTTATGCCCCTGGGCTCACACCCACTTGCTGGGCTGGTTTGAATTTCTGAGGATCAGCTCCTCCATTTAATGATGTTATCTTATGATGAGTTTAGATCCATGCCTACTGTGTCTGCTTTCTGAGGAGGCAGAAATGAAAGCAACAGGAATCTGTTTTTCTTGTATTTAATATGTTAGGTCAGGTCCTTTGTTCAGTTTTAGATCACAGAGATTACAGAATTCTCTCTCTTTCCAAAAACTTGGAATATATTTTCTCACATGTGATAGAGCTAAAATTGCTTTCTGGCCTCTTTTCAAATGGTGGTAGCTGAATGATACACACTGAATACTAAATAAAGGGAAACTTTAAATATCCTATGCTCTGTGCTTGTAACCATTCAGCCTTGGGATGTGTTAATTCACATGTTGAGAAGACCAACAAAAAAATACAAGGTGAGTACATCAAGCCAATGCTGCTCTAACCTTCAAAGAGCTGATGAGCAAGAAGGAACTTTGCTGGATGCTCCTGACACTATGAAGAGAAAGTATCACACCAACAGAAGGTGTGATGAAGGACAACACAAGAAATTGGCTCATTTCTGATTCTAGGGTCTACTGGAATTGATGAAAAACTATCAACCCAAATGCTAGGATGATGGAAAGCCAACATCTTGAAGCCAAGCAACAGAAATAAGAGATGCCCAGCACAGTACCCCAAGGGAAAGCATCAGAAAGCAGATTTTCCAACAATGCATATGACTAAAACCAACTGATAATTGAGATCAATTTGAATCTGGATTGTCTCATGAGAATTCCATCAGAGAGGATTGGAATCTTTCTTCAAAAATATCATTTTATCATGATTCCACGTTTTGGCTGTTCTTTCTTTAGTCAAAAACTGCCCTTGCAAGAAAAAGTAGCTCAAAACCACTTTTCAGCCTTAACACCTAAAAATAATCCAAGCCTCTTTCTGCAAAACTTGAAGTTCTGAGCTGCTCCCACTTGCAGAGAGCTGTTCCCTCTCACAGCTGAAGACCTCCAGGATACAGCTCTACTACAGCTCCCATCCCAGTAATTTGTCTAAGGCACTGAGGAGTCTTCAGGTATTTTCCTCTGGCCAAATTTTGCCCCAAACCCTCAGGCTGTGATGTCCTCAAAACTATCTGCATTACCAGAACTGGGGCAAATCCTGACATCATCACACGCAATGCTATGTTTTCCAGAAGAACATCAAAGTAGTAAACCCCCTTCTTATGAACATTCCAAAATCCCAGCATGGGAGGGGTTGGAAGGGACCTTTGGGGATCATCTAGTACAACCCCCCTAGTAAAGCAGGGTCACACACAGCAGCTTGCCCAGGGTCACCTCCAGCTGCCTTGGCAATCTCTCCACACAAGGAGACTCCACAAGCTCTCTGGGCAGCCTGGGCCAGGGCTCTAACACTCTCACACAAAACAACTTTCTCCTGCTCAGCTGGAATCTCCTGGGTTCCAGTTGGTGCCCAATGCACCTTGGCCTGTCCCTGGGCACCACTGAGCAGAGTCTGGCCCCAGCCTCTTGCCCCCAGCCTTCAGCTCTTGCTCAGCATTGAGCAGCTCCCCTCTAGGGCTGCTCTTCTCCAGGCTAAGCAGCCCCAGTGCTCTCAGCCTTTCCTCCTGCCAGAGATGCTCCAGCACCCTCAGCATCTTCCTAGCCTCTGCTGGCCTCTCTCCAGCAGTTCCTTGTCTCTCTTGACCTGGGAAGCTCAGAACTGGAGCCAGGTCTTGAGAGCTGGCCTAGGAAATAGGTAGATGGATGTAGGAAAACGTGCATTGCACATTATTACTGCATGAGTGATGCCTGTAGCTAAAATCTTCTATGTTCCATGAACAATTTAAGCATTTCACCATTTCCACTTTTCTATAAAACATTCAGGTCCAGGTTTCCCAATCCAGTTCCTACAGTGCTGGGATAAGTCAGTAGATGCCTACATCTGGCTCTCAAAAAGGAGTTAGCATTAACACCTGAGATTTGCTGAGCATGGATCATCCATGGATGGATCAGCCATTATGTATCTTCTCCTGTTTTGTCTCCAAAATGAATAGCCCAACTGAAAGCTTTACAGGGACAAGAACCTGCAGTTGTCCCCTGAAACCAAAGACCTAATCACTGAGACAAAGCAATTCATGTGTCTTACTCTATTACCAACGTTTACCAGTGTCTGACTTGTAAGATTTACTGGGTGGCTAAATTTGATTCATTTGTTTATCAAGAAAGTAATTTTATCTGGAAAGTTTCCTCCAAGCCCATCATTGCTCTGGAAGTATTTTTATTTCTTTTCTTTGTTCTTTTTTTTTCTTTCTTTCTTTCTTTAAAGTTGCTAAAAGACTAAGCATTATCTACTAATAACGTGAAGATGCAGAAAAGAAAAGGTCAATTTAATTGGAACTACCATTTCCTGGGGTTTAAAAGGAAAATGTTGAAGCTAAGATGACATTGACAAATTGCTACTATTTATTTAAATTGTGTAATGCAATCTACCAGTAGTTCTATAATCTGCATGTTTGAAGCAGTTGACCCTTCCAACTAATGCAAACAAATTAGCCTCCTGGGTACTGGCTATATCCTATAAGCCATTAAATATCATAATCTAACATCATTTCATACACAAACTCTCTTAGCTAAAGTATTAGAGTGAATATGTGTTACAAAAAATGACAATATGTGAGGTCTAAGCACAGCAGAGCCCAGGTCAGGACATTTTTTGGTGGTTGAAGCCAAAAGAGGGCAGTGGCAATGGGCTTGGGTTTCACCACATCTCCCAAGCAGGACTTTACCCAGCAGAGATCTTCACATTCCCAGGGGATTAACCTCTTCCAAAGCCCAGCACTAGGTTTAAATGGTTTGGTTCAATGGCTGCTCCCACTAATGTTGCATATTGTACAAATCCAGTGTACCCATTTCATCCCAATAAGTAAATAGGTCTAGTGAAAGGGTTTGCATACTGAATGTTTCTGAGAAAGTGGAAGCTCCAGGATGCTCTTTGCACACAAGCTAGAAACAACTCAGTATTTCTCACTGATTTATTGAAATGCCAATCCAGAGACACCACAATTCATGCAACTAAACTCACCTGAAGGGAACTGCCTCAGTAAAAATATGAACAAAACCTGGCATAATTAATAAAGCAACACAAGAGCCCAGTCCTGGTGTTTTGTGAGCAGGGAAAAGTGATAAATATGCTGGTAGGAACATATATAATGATGATTTTAATCACACTGAGAAGTCTGTTCTGGAATTGATCCATGAGTAAAGTCTACTTCATGCAAGAGCAAGGTCCAAGAAGCAGGTCTGAGGACTAGCACATCATGCCCCTGACTTCACTTGCCCTTGGATCAGTCCTTAAAAGATTGGCTAGTCAATAGAGTTTCATAAAAGCAAGGAGATAAAGGGAGCAGAGAATGATTAAATCAATCAGGAAAGTAATAGTCCTATAACCAAAGGGAAGTCAATAGCTTATATATCACTGGCAAGATATAAAGTCATTACAGGATCTTATGGGACTGAGTCACTCAATTAATTGCCTAAGAAAAACCTCCAGGTTGCAGTAAAATATATAATATGTATGTATGTATGTTTTAAGCATACTGATCCAAGAGGGGTGATCCTTTATTTGGAAGATAACTAAGCAACACCAGCAAACATAACCCTACAAAACTGAATCCCCTCAAAGTACCAAACCATGTGGAAGAAGCTTTTTCCAAGCTGTTGTTAAAACATAGATTTTAAGATGAAAGTTTAACTGCCAAAGACCTCATCAATTTATGATTCTGCTCTAACTGGGTTTGTATCTCAGTTTTTGCCAACGAAAAATGAATAGATGGAACAAGTCCCACCTCTAGAAAGTGCAGAAGGGAGGAGGAAAAGAGAGATGCTGCAGAAATTTGGGCAATCTTGCTGCCAGGGTAGAGATATTAATAGCTTCACGTGCCTGGATGTGAAGAGCACAATGGATTTGAAGAGCTATCTGAAGAGATTGAATTTCAACGAGAAGGAGCTGAGCAAAGTGCTGTGAGTCACAGCACATGACCTTCCTCAGGAGAGTCATCAACAACTGCACCAGATCTTAGCTCTAGAAACATAGAAAAGAATCTCTCTTGGTTTTTAATCAGCCTGGATCAATAACTTTACAAACCCAAAGAGGTCTAACCCAACCTGAGCCCGAGACCTCACCCTCTGCCTCCTGCTGCAGGAGCTGGCAAGGGCTGAGCATTTTACCCATCAAAAGTAGTTGGGTTTTTTTGGTTTTCTTCATTTTTCAGATTATCATGTATTTTCCCTTTGGCTGAGGAGTAATTAAGTGACTCACTTAATGAGATCTTGACAATTGATATTTGTCAGAAGTAAAAAACAATGATCAGTGCAAGAGGCAGGTTTACCATTGCTTTGTGATTTGTTTTTTATCCCCTCAACATTTCTAAGTTTGGAACTGTTCTGCTTCTTATCAGCTGCTACATATTAGTTTCTCCTGATTTAAGATCTTTTAAGCTGAAATTCCATCACAAGGTGATTTGAAAGGCAAAAGGCATTCAAACCTTTTCTGAGTTCTGGTTCAAATCATATCCTCTTGGATGTAACAACTCCTGGCTGGTGGCTGCATTTCCCCTTGCTACTGCATATGGCAATGCCTTGGACCTGCCTTCAACACACAGTTACCAGAAGAAACCCAAATGATTTTGCAGTTTGGTTCAACTTAAAGTTCAGATTTGTAGAGAAACATTTACAGGGAAACAAATCCCCGTTACCATGAGTGATAACAGATGAGGTATTTTAAATGAATAGTAATTAAAATTTAGGAGGATGATAATATGGTAATTAAATATCAATTGTTTGCTCAGGACCACTTATTGAGTTTAATAAGTATGTAAAAGATATTAATCTAGTTGTCATGCAATTACCTCATTGAGGGGGAGTGGGAATACGTGCGTGTGTGTGTGTGGGAAGAAGAAATCATGAAATGCAAAAATCTGTTGAAAATCTGAATTAAGGTTATGACAGAACTGAAGAAGAAAAAAAAAGATTTACTCTTTCTTCTCTCACCTCAAGCTCCTGAGATGTTCAGGTAGAGAGGGGGGTGAGCTGTGGGTGTAAAAAGGGTTGGTGTAGCAGAGGGCTTGAGGAGAAGACGTACAGAAGTGTCTGATGGAAACAGAGGTCAACTGCAACAGAATAGAGAATGGTTTGGGTTGGAAGGGACCTTCAAAGGTCATCTAGTCCAACCCCTCTGCACTCATCAGGGACATCTGCAACTAGATCAGGTAGCTCACAGCCCCAAACAGCCTGACCTGGAATGGTTGCAGGGATGGGACATCTCCCACCTCTTTGGGCAATCTGGGCCAATGTCTCACCACCCTCAGTGGAAAACATTTCTTCCTGAGATCTAGTCTACATCTTCCTCTTTCAGTTTCAAACCATCAGCCCTTGGAAGCCCTTATGTTTTTTTTCATAAACTTAAGTGGAAAAAGGCAATATTTTTCTGTTGCTGTGTTTACACAGGAATTAGAAGCAGAGGAAGATGTTAAGAAACTGGAATTAACTTTCCTGTCCACTAAGAGGCATGGAGCTCACTTACATCAGTCCTAGCAGGACTTTGCCAAGCCTGTTCTCAAGCACTCAACCAAAAAGAGGATCCCTAATCTTCCTGGCAAGGCTGTCTGAACATTTAACCTTTTTATCCCAAATCTTTGCTGCAGAGGAAACTAATGTCTTTTTTTTTCCTAAGCCCAACAGAAAGATATTGACTTTGCTGCTGAACAAACCCAGCTCCTTTAGCCCTGTCTCCAACTCAATATTCTTGAATCTTTCATCATTTTTTTGGGTCCTCTTCAGAGCTCTGATTCCTGCCCAGCATTTTTAAAGAGCAAGGTTTAAAATATGGATGCAGCACCAAAGAACCTACCCTGCTCCCAGAAAATAAAACCAATAGCTTGGAAAAATGTTTTTAAGTGGAAAAGAAATGCAGAAGAGGAACAGCTTTGAAATAAATTCCAGGGGATGGTGCTTCTCCCTTGCTGACCTCAGAGGTGTCTTCCAGCCTTAATGATTCTCCCATCACCTCCCAGCACTGCTTTAGGAAGATCTCCAGATTGAGAAGCAGAGAGAATGAGGAGCAAAGAAATGTTTTCTTCTCTCAAATACAAACTATTAGACAATCCAAAAGCTTAATACATGGAAGGAAGGAAAGAAAAGACAAGTGAGGTTAAAACCAGAGTTTGGAGAAGCTCTGCAGAGAAAATAGAGCTAGGTCAGAGTGATAAGCCCTGGTGTACAGACACTGTGCCTGTTTCAGCAGCTCTCTGGACCCTCTCAAGCAAGATTTCCTTCAGCCTGTGTTTTTTTTCCTCTCCCAACTGTCCCCATGGCCAGACTTCAGCATACCCATGTTCTAAGCCTCTTTAATTAATTCAAAGTAGAGAATAATTAATGAACCAACTCTTATTCTGATTTGGGCTATCAGAGAGAGGGTGGGAGGGGAGGCAAGGGATAGGTGCAACTGAAACTAACCTCTTTGGCAATGTAAAGCTGCTGCAATCCTAATCAAGGGCTAAGTCCAACCAAGTTTAGCATTTCTCTGCATCCTCACAAAGCAGCTGTAGGATGCTGGCAAGTCCAACCCACAGAAAGAGCAGAGGTGGAAACCTTTCTACTAGCAGAGAAAACTCTCTCCAAATAGTAGTAGCTTCTGCAGTGTCACAGGCTCAGAAATGGTAATATGCAGGAATGGGCACAAACTGGAATATGGGAAGTTTCATCTAAAGACAAGGAGGAACTTCTTTCCTCTGAGAGTGGTAGAGCACTGACTCAGGCTGCCTAGGGAGGTGGTGGAGATTCCATCTCTGGAGACAGCCCAAACCCACCTGGACACCATCCTGTGCAACCTGCTGTAGGTGAACCTGCTCTGACAGCAGGATTGGATTAGATGATCTCCAACCCCCTGATTTTCTGTGATATGTTGCTGGGTCACATCCCTTTTTTGCAGCTCACACTCCCAGATATTGGGAAGAGTTCCTGTGCCATATGTGCAGCCTTCCTCTCCCCTTCAAAAAGATCAGTTCTTGAGAAGAAAAAGAAATAATTTAAAACCAAAAGAGAGAGTTGTGTTTGGGGGAGAAAAAGCAACATGCACTGAAGCTCCAGAGCAGGCTCACATTTAAAGTGTCACTTTGTGTTTTTATCACCATTTTATCACCACTAAGGGGAAGTGCTCTGCAACCTACAGAGCCCTGCCTCCTTCAATAACATGTCAGGAGCAGTCCTTTCAGTGTGGGGATAGAAACAAACAAGGGGGAAAGGTAGAGGCAAGATGATTAAATGATCTGAAAATCCAGAGTGACACCGTGGTACCGACCGAGCAAAACTGGGGGCAGGGAAAAGCCACGAGAGCATGAGCAAGAGCTTCAATTATCCAGCTTAAATTCTCCACTGTTTATAGCACACCATTGGCTGATGTCATTGGATCACCTTCTTTTCATGTCTGTATCCTGCAGATTGTGGAAATGTTCCCAGTTACAAGCCTGGAGTTGGATATTTCCACAATCTGAGGCTTGTTCAGCAGGCCAAGCTCTTCCAGCATCCTCAATGACACAGTGTTGACTCACAGCCCTGGGCCAACTCTCTGAAGCAATTTCTTAGGAGATGTTACAATCTAACATCTCTAATCCTACTTAAAGATCTCTCTCTTTTCCCTTCAATTCATTTGAAGATCACTGACCTGGTGCAAGCAAATATTTTCTCTCCATAGGAGGCAAACCTCTTCCTTTCCTGTGACTTCCAAACCACCAAAACTTGGAAGAATTACTGTCCATCTTTTCCCACTCACTGGAGCACCCAAGTTCCTTAACCAGGCAAACCCCCTGATGTTTTCAAAATATAAATAAACACTGTATACATTGAAATTCTCCAGTGACATTTATACCTGTGTGTGCTCTACAGTTCTCTCTCTCCCAGCCCACTGAAGGTATTTATTTTTGCTGACCTCTAGAAGCCACAATCCTTAGCTCACAGGATTAAAATGCACAAAAATTTGGGTTTATCCTTGATTCCTCTTTTCCTTTAATATTAGATCTGTGTGAGGATATCACAGACTGCCAGCAAATAAAGGCACATCTTTAGGTTTGGCAGAGAAGGGCAGAAAATTGAACTTCTGACTGGTCTGACCTATTCTTTGCAGGGCTGGAGCTTGGAAGGGCTTTTAAGTCATTATAGAGATATTGAAGATGCTACTAGTATTGGGCTGGGTGGTTCAAAATTGTGTTTGCCTTTGACATCAGGTTTGAGCTGATGTTTCATTAAGATGGGAAAATTAATGACACAATAAAATAAACCAAGCTATTTTGTCTCTCATATGCACATGCTGACAAAATGCCAAAACACCAATTCCATCATAGAATGGCTCAGATTGGAAGGGACCTTAAAGATCACCTCATTCCAACCCCTCTGCCATAGGCAGGGATGCCACACACCAGACCAGGTTGCCCCAGGGCCACATCCAGCCTGGCCTTGAACACTGCCAGGGATGGGGATACAAACAGCTGGATCAGGAATACTTTTAATTTCAATATAGGTTTATTTACCTCCCCAAACAGTTTTCCTCATTGTTCCAAAGAAAGTTGGGCATAGCCAGAACTAAAAGGCTCCCAAACCCCAGTATATTGTGTGAGCATTGGTATGAACCCTGAGCCCATAGAGGACAGGATGCAAACTTTATATTTCTAAATATAAATATCTTTATAACTCAATATATACAGATTAAATAATTTATTCCAAAAAGTAATGCTAAAAATATTCTGCTGCATTTTCCAATGAGTATTATTCTCAGGAGATTATTTTCTTCCTCATACAGATATTTTTCTTGGTCCAAACCTCATCCTTCACTGTAGTATTTTTCCCACGCTTTCATATTGTTTACCCTGCTAAGATGTTAGCCCATCAAGGAGATACCAGAAAGGAATCAAGAGAGAGAGATCTCCAGGAGGAACCTCAAAGGAAGGAATTTGCTGTAGAGAAGAGGCACAGAAATTCTGCAGGAGGATGATTCAGAAAAGATGAGCAAGTCCTTCCTCAAAGACTACAGTGAACCTTAACAAGAGAGCTTTTGTCCAGCATGCTGTCCTCAGGCTACTGAGCAAGCTCTACCTTCAACCAGAAGCACATGGGAGGTGTAGAAGGGCTGGGGTCATAGTGGCTGGAAAAGACATTGGGGTGCATTAGGAAGAGTGTCACCAGTAGGTCAAGGGAAGTTCTCCTCCCACTCTGCTCTGCTCTAGTGAGGACATAGCTGGGGTCCTGGGTCCAGTTCTGGGCTCCCCAGCTCAAGAGAGACAAGGAACTGCTGAAGAGAGTCCAGCAGGGGCTAGGAAGATGCTGAGGGCACTGGAGCATCTGTGGCAGGAGGAAAGGCTGAGAGCCCTGGGGCTGCTGAGCCTGGAGAAGAGCAGCCCCAGAGGGGAGCTGCTCAATGCTGAGCAAGAGCTGAAGGCTGGGGGCAAGAGGCTGGGGCCAGACTCTGCTCAGTGGTGCCCAGGGCCAGGCCAAGGGGCACTGGGCACCAACTGGAACCCAGGAGGTTCCACCTGAACCAGGAGGAGAAACTTATTTGGTGTGAGGGTGCCAGAGCAGGTACAATGATAAAAACCAAACAAAAGCAAACCCAAACTCACACAAAACACAGCAAAAAACCACCACATTTTAAACAGAAAAAAGCTTCCAGGAAAGCAAATGAACACTTGGAGGTCCTTTTCTATTCTAGTGCCTCTCCCTCCCTAGATCTCTACCCACACAGCTTTATATATCAAATATGATTGTCAGGGTGCTCTGAAATGGTCATTTGAGCTTCCTGTTGGGTCATAACAAAACCAACATTCTTTGAAATAAAGTTTGAGTGCTCACAGCCTTCCCCAGTGGACATTGCTGGAACACAGGTTGGCAGACATGGTCTGGTGAGGAACCTGCTATGGGTCCCTCCTCAACTGGAGGGATAAGTCAAGACAGCAAGGAGCTGCTGTGGAGACCTGGGATCTACACAGCTTCTCCAGCTATCCCCAGCTGGTGTAAAACCCTGCTAGGTCATTCCTTGGTCCTGTTGAAGATGGAAACTAACAGCTGCCCACAGGAGTAAACTAATCTTTCTCTTTTTTTTGTTATGTATTTTGTAAACAAGAATCAATATACTCCACAAATTAAATGAGGGTCTGGTCCTGATTCAGTAATAGCAATGCCTAAAGCAACAGATGGACTCTGGCTACAGTACTTCAATACATTCATTATTTAGGCCATTAATTTCCTTTTCACTGAAGACATCTGGCTTCTGATGCTCAGGGGGAAAACCAACATGATCCAAAACTAGCTTTAACTACAGGTTCATCTTCTATGAGGGCAGGTTAAGCTCACAAGCCAGGAGAAAATAAAGGGCAGGAGTTTAGTTACTATTTTAGGGGATGGAAGGAGAGCGAAATCCTGTTACACAACAAGAGTGGAAGTGATTTTTGTAAGGGAAGCTCACTGGCTATGGATTTCTAGTTGCTCCCTGGAAAAACCCATGGGAAGAGCTGCTGCTTTTCCTTTCCTCAGCTCTTTAGTACAAGCAGAGCCACAGGAGCAACTAACACCTTGGAGAAACTCACATGCTGAGCTCAGAGTGTCACCAGTTCCCAACCACCCTTTCCCTGAAGGACTCCAGCACCACCAGGGATTTCCATGCTCAGCCTGCTCCCCACAACACCAAAAGTGTTTGTTCTAAAGCCAAAAGTTTCTGCTCAAATGGAGGCTTTTAACAAACAGACTTTTATAAGGATTGCTGCTAAGAGAACAGCATCAGGGAGAGGTATTTCACACACCAGGGAAGGCAAATCCCACCTAAGAAGCCAAGGAAACATAATTGCCTTGAAATGAAACAGTATTTTTCTAAGTAAGCTCAAATAAACTCTTAGAAGACAGGGAGACCAACTATTTGCAGGCTCTGACACAGGGTCTGAGTAATTAGCTTATGGTGGTCAACTACCCCATGCAAAAAGGGACTCCAGCCTTGGGTGTTTACTAAGAATCCCAGGAAGGAAACACATTTCCAGATGATTTTTTTCCTTAAACTCTTCAATTGCATGGCCCCCAAGTAGGAAAGATAGGAAAGAGTAGTCTGGTGAAATTCCAGAAGAGGAGAAAGACTTATTGCTCCCAGCTCCTTACCTCCTTCCATTGGCCAACTGGTCAGAGAATCACAGAATCATGAAGGTTGGAAGAGATCTCTAAGATCATCAAGTCCAAGCAGCAACCTATCACCACCATGCCACTAAACCACATCCCTAAGTACCACATCTAGATGCTTTATAAACCCCTCCAGGGGTGGTGACTCCAGAAGCACACATACCAAGTTTTTCCATGCTTTCATGTCAAGATGAGCTTTCTACAGATTATGTTGACTTTAAGCCCTCAAATGACAGAGGTTGCACAGGGCTGTAGAAAAGTCTGGGTTTCAGAGCCAAGATGTGCTGCTTCCACACACATTCGTAGCTCGTGAGATAGAGAAGCCATGGAAGGGAGGTCACAACAAGCCACATGCTCTGTTCTGGGGCTTGGAGTTAGACTCCACAGCCAGAATTACTTCTAAACCACCTTCCTAAGGACCCATCAGGTTTGGAGAGAAGAGCTCTCAAAGGTTTTGCCAAAAGTTGCAGAATCACTTCTTTAGATCCCTGCTTTGGCAACTCTATCTTTTTTATATAAAATGACTCTATTAAATAACAAAACTTTCCAGATCAACTTTCAACCCATCATCTTCCATCATCTTCCCACCCCTGAATGCTTCCAAACATGGACTATGAAAAGGTTCTCAAGGCTTTGTGGTTCTCAAGGCTTTGTGGTTCTCAAGGCTTTGTGGTTAACAGATGAGCCTATTTTTAAGCTGCTCACCTAATGAGAGAACTTCCTGAGCCCCCAAATGAATTCTACCTGTAACCAGGTGGATTATGCCTCAGCAAGATTTCCAAGGTTGTGTTTTACTCTTCATAAGAGAAGAGTAAATCTGAGGCTGTTCTTCAGCTACAGCATTGCCCCACTTTGGTGCCAGCCTAAACAAAAGATATTTCTGATAGTTTCCTGCCTACTATATTTTGCCTTTAAATAAATAAGAATTAAATTCCCCAAAGATAAATTAGGAGAACAGGAGCCAGCTGAAGATGTCCTGCTAGAAAGCAGAGATGAGGAAGAACTTGTATCTGAGGAGGCAGCCTTGAAAAATCACTTGTAAAAAGATCTGTAACTTAAGAATTGCCAGCTACCAACTAGGTTACTCCTCACCTGATGGCATCAGAACTCATCTGTAGTTAGAAACAGGACAACTCTCCAATAATTTATTGCCCAGCAATAAAATAGTCAACAATGCTGCACTAATCAAACTGTGAAGCAGCTCTCATTAGCTGACTCTCTCTGCATGAATAATGCACTATTCCATGTTTTGGTTTAATTAAATATAATAAATAAAATTATCTTGTAATAACTATAGGTATCCAGATGCCTCTGTTGTACTTGACTTTGATCATTCATTTTTTTTCCCCCCTCACCTCCACTCATTTCCACAACTTATCATATTGACAGACCACTAATGTAAGTCATTTATGGGAAAAGTTTTCTGATAGTAATTTACAAGTTAATGAAGATTATAATACAGGACATTCAACATCTTTGTAAACTTGTACCAAAAGCAGTAATTGGATAATTTTATTTGGGGGGAGGGAGGGAGGAAGAAAGGCTTCCTGATATGATGTAAGGAGTTTTGGAGGCTTTAGCCTTGGGTTCTCTCACATTCTCATTATGATGATTTTCATGATGAAAACTGTCTCTGTTTTCCACCCCTTCCCAAAATGGGGTTTTATTCCTTTTATTTACTTTGTTGTTGTGCATAGCCTATGCTGATGGATTCTTCACATTTCCAACTTGTGGGCATTAGGAGATCTGGCTTCATCTCAGAGTCCTGAATCTGGAAACCTTCCAGAAGAGTTTTGTTCCCTTTTGCAGGAATCATCTGTATCACTGCAGAAAAATTCCCAACTTGTTCCCCTCAAGTTTTGTAACCCTCCTCCTGCTTTTTTTGGGGAGCCCAGCCACAGACATGTTGGAGCATGTCCAGAGAAGAAGGGCAACAAGGCTGGGGAAGGATCTGGAGAAAGTCTTAGGAGGAGCAGCTGAAGGAACTGGGTGGGGTTGGTTAGTCTGAGGAAGAGAATGCTCAGGAGAGATCTTCTCACTCTCTGCAACTCCCTGAGAAAAGATTGGAGCAAAATGGGGGTTGGTCTCTTCTCCCAGGTTACCAGTGATAGGTCTAGAGGAAATGGCCTCAAGTTGCACCAGGGGAAGTTTAGGTTGGACATTAGGAAACATTTCTTCCCAGAAAGAGTTGTTAGGCATTGGCCCAGGCTGCCCAGGGCACTGGTGGAGTCACCATCCCTGGAGGGGTTCAAAATCATCTAGATGTTGTACTTAAGGCCATGGCTTAGTGGCATGGTGGTGATAGGTGGATGGTTGGACTTGATTGATCTTAGAGGTCTCTTCCAACCTGAATGATTCTATAACACAGTTCAGACCTACCCAAGCTCCCACCCCCTGCCCAATTTCTGCAGAGCAAGAACTGCACTCCTACTCTTCTTCCCCACGGGCCAGCAGATCTGACAGCACTCTGCAAATAGATTATCTCCAATATTTATCAAAAGATTAAGCTAATCTGACATTTAATTAATGGAAACAGCAATGTTTGACTTTTTCTTTTAATAAGCAGCTCCCTTTGTTCCCACAGAAATCATTACTGGCAGTGTGTTGGAAAAAAAATAATAGAATAAAATAATAATAATAAAAAAAAAAAGCCAGCAAGATTTAACAAAAGGTTCCATTAAATTAGAGAGCAATAAACAAACACAGCCAATTTACATGTCTGAGTCATTAAACCTGCAGCCTTCTCCAGCACTTCCTTCACAGCTAGTGCTTAGGTCTGCTCAGATTGATCTGCAGGGAGCAGTTACCTTAATTATGAAGTGAAACACCTCTGGCTAAAGCAGTCTCAGAACCTTGTTAGGTTACACCCAAGCCATGTGGCTCCAAATGCTAATGGCAGCCAAGGCAGACATGGGCTGTGCTTGGCAGCCCATGACCACTCTGCCTTACCAGGCACCCTCCATTCTTCCTTGCCCTTGGGGTAGAGATACAAATGCAAGACCTCTTTGGTCCAGCTCAGCAGAAACTTCTGAACAGTTTATTCCTGGGCAGTCATTTGGACAAGCAAGCCTGTTTTTTGGGGGGTGGGATCTGATTATCTGCCCTCATTGTTGAGGCTTGTGCCTAGATGTGATGAGCCTTACAGGAAAAATTAAAGAAGATGTAAACAGTAAATGCAGACATTTTGCAACATAGCTAAAAATAAATTGCACTACAGGCAATTATGCAAGTTTTACTGGATACATTAAAAAGACATTAAATGCACAGCTGTTTTAAGTGTCTTTTAAGCTGATAAATTAACTGTCTAATAAATTGTAAGATTTGTCAGCTAATAATGCTATTTTATCTGCTTTAACATATGCCTTCCTAGTTCATGAAGCATTATTGTAAGTGCCAAAAGGAGATAATGTGCATTTTACAGTGTTATGTCTTAAGTGGAATGGATCATTGGCCATGAAGAAGTGTGTTAATAAATCTCCTAGGCTTTGTTAATTGCACTCAATGAAGTGTCACTGTTAAAACACAAAAGATGTGATAGAGAAAGCTGAACATAATGTCTTTCAGTTTTACAATTAACAGTTCACTAGGCAAATCGACCAAAAAAGACCATAATTTGTTGAAGCCTTATTAACTTACATTTTCCTAGTCAAGGTCATAATTGGGAATGGCTTAAAGCTATCTTTTAATGCTCATCAAGAAGAGTAACCTTGCTAGAGAGGATGAACTTCCATCTCTCAGTAGCACTTCTCAACTTTCTTTGTAGGTAAGAAGACAAATAAAGCTCAACTGTGTTATGCAGCCACTCACCACCAAGAAATGCCATGTTAAAGGTGGGAACATGACCTGAGCCATCTTTTCTCCACAGCAAATAAAGTGGAAAAAAGTTAAAAGAAATAATTTAAGAACTCTCTGAGGCTGCAGACAGAAGATTGTTGATTTAATTTGCAGAAGTGTTCATCAAGCTTAGAGGTTTGGCTGTTCTCACTCTGCCCTAGAAACCAAATTCAGTGCAGAAGAGAAAACAAATAACCCAACAGACTTAGCAAACCCAAATATAATCACTAAATACCCTTCCTGGAGAAGAACAATTTCCATAATTCCTATGAAGTATTGATTATTGCAGGTATCAACACTTCACATCATCTCAGAGTAGCACTGATAAATTTATATGTAGGTACAGATTTATATCTAGACATAAAGTTATATCTAGATATAAATTTACATCATTTTAATGGAAATCTATACATTTCTATATTTTTTCCTATAAATACCATGATATAGATGATCACCAATCCTCATAGTAAAGCAAGCACATGACAGCAGAATAATGACCAAGCCCTTAAGTCTGTTCTCTCTTCCTAAAACCCCTCAAAATGCACAATCCAATGGTTTCATGGAAATCATCAGCTATTTAAATCTCAGCCAACAAATGCTCTCTCTTGCCATGAACACAACCATGACATTGTGCTGCTCTGTTTCCACCTGCTCACCTCTGGCTGCATGATTTGCCTGGAAGCAGTTGTGATCCTCTCTCCTGTGACACACAGGAGAAGTTTGACTAGATCTAAACTACATTTATTAATAAATCATTCTGCAAGCATGAAAAATCATGACAGGCACCCAGCTTTGCCTGGGCAACTACTACAGGACACTAACAAGAGACTGGAATCTGCCTTTGAGTGGAAAGGTCTCTAACTGCCTGGGAACAAAGCTCACTCCCCATCTTCAGAGATTCCCCTGTGGAAGCAAAGCAAACTTCAAAATGTTCAACTCCAGTTTTTAGATTTTATTTAAGTTGGCTTCAAAAATTCTTAAACCACTTTGAATGTCATTCCTCTAAGCCATGCTCAAAGAGAATAATTCCCAACCCTCCTTCAGTTGATCAGAATTAGTGTACAACAACCCCCTTTTTATTAAAAAATAAAGTTATTAAACCAGTTTAAACAGGTAAAAGGTTAAAAAAGCAGTTACTAAGTATCCTAGGACCACTTCTGCCAAGACACAAGTCTTGCTTATCCCATAGGAGCTACTGAGACCACTCAACAGAAGTTAATCAACCTATAAACAAGCACAGGGATGCTTAAGGCCATGGCTTAGTGGCATGGTGGTGCTAGGTTGATGGTTGGACTTGATGATCTTGGAGGTCTCTTCCAAATTTAATGGTTCTGTGATGTTGCCACATCAATTTTATTGCTCTGTGGCTATACCAGAGGTTTACTGTTATTTATTTAGTCTCTTGTGGAAAGCATTAATATATAAGTCAGACAAATGACCACCCCATAAAGACAAGAAACAGGAGTGGAAAAGTGGCATCACGGTAACAATAGTAAGGTTGGAAGACTAAGTAGAAATAAAGTATCTAAGGAATAAAAAAATCCCACTTGAGATAAAATAATGAGTCCAAATGAAAAACACTCTGCCTGCTAGCAGCTCAGCTCATGTGAACCCAGAGCAGCCTGAGCACTGACTTAGCCAAGCATGCTTAAAGCTGGAACAGTAGCGAGCAAAGAGATTGCAATTCTCTCCAACAAAGGAGCTGAAAGCCAGCAAGAAAGCCATGAATCCTCCTCATTCACCCAAACCAACTAGGTGGTAACAAATTGTGAGTTTCCAGTTGGCCAGGAATAATTATGGGAGATGCCAACAGGCTGATTTAACCCTTTCTTCCCTGTTCCTGAGAGGCATCTGAAGGGAGAGCTGTAGTAAGCAGTGCATGCCGGGGACCCACGCCACCTTCCAACCGATTTACTTTCTCAGAGAGAAGGTGATCCTGCTGAGAGAGCAAGTTTCCAGAGATAAAAGATGGGATCTCCAAACAAACTAAGGCTATGTGAAGCATGCCTGCATTTTACTGGAGTAAATTCTGCCCTCTTGGCAGGGATAAGCTAGTAAAGCTCCAGCAGATACCAGTCTGAGATACAGTCACTAAATGAAAAAGCTGAAGTTCCTTAACCAGGCTCAGGACAGTGGAGGGAACAATAGTGGATGCAGCCTTTTTTGGGCTTCCTTTAACATTTCAGTCCTTCATTATTTCACTTACTATCAAAGTTTGTTATCAGTGTCCAATTTCCTATAAGTATTTACCAATATTGATATTTACTGTCAATGTTTACTATCAGTGTCTAATTTCCTATCATCATTATTATTTCCTATCATCATTATTATTTCCTATCATCATTATTATTTCCTATCAACAACTTTGTGGGCTATTTAAGTAGTAAGTAGTAAAAATTCTTGTTAAAAGTAATATTTTACCTGGAGGTAGCAAAGGATATTTGACAAATCTTTTGTTTCAGATCATTACACTAAATCACTGGGGAGTATTCCACAAGTGTTTCCAGATACTGCTGGATTCCACATTTCAACTGTTACTTTATCAGCTTTTAATAACCATTTAGGAAGGAGTACAGATAAGAAAGTGGTTTTCAAGCTCTGTGTTTTCTGAGTCATTTTGTTTACTAGCTGATTGTTTTGCATGCATCTGTTTGAAAGCACATTTTGTTTTTGATCCAGCCTTCCCAGCCTTGCAAGATAGGAAGAAATGCTGAAATAATTTGCAAATGAGAAATCATCATCTTCACATTCAGAGAGTGTGGAGCAGGCAGAAGAGAAATTGCTAATCTTAACAGAAATTGCTCAGCATAGGCATGTAATTAAATTTCTCACTGAAAGGGGGAAAAAAAATCCCCACTTCATTTTAGTATTTGAAACATGAGATACCTGAGCTTAAAGTTTGGGCTAAAAAAATTAAGCTACATAAAATCAGACCTCTCAATTATTTTCTGTATCATGGCATTGGTATGGATTTAGAGCTGTAGTGTGAAGATTTTGCTTGCTTGCTTTTATTTTCTTCCTTATTTCTTCCTTTTCCATAAGGGGGGGGTTAAGTGCTCTCCAACATCACTCAGGCACCTGTTTCTCCCTCAAACTCTGGTAGGCTCATTTTCTCTTGGCTTTTAAACTAGTCTATAAATCAATCATTGATACATTATTACACTGGTGCAATAACAGAATGATTGCAAGTTAATTACAATATAATAGTATAAGATCACTATAGGAGGAAGAAGATGACCACTCTAAGACAACTATTATAATAATATAATCAGAATATACAACTGTGCCATAGGAATTTCAAGCTAAATAATAATTGCCATCCAAGTCTAGAGAGAAAAAGCCTTATTAAAGCATCACCTCACCTGCACAACTCAAACCCCAGTTCTTCCAACCCCATAGTTTGGGCAGTATCACTCTCTTGCCATCCTGGAGTACATCTGCAGGTTTAATTCACACTTTCAATTCATCTAGGTGATATATGAGGAGATCTCCTGAAATGTACTTGCCAAGGGAGGGGAATTTACTTTTATCCTGATTATGGCCATTCTTTAACAGCTCAGTAAATATTTCCCTCATCCCTTTAATACACAGTTGAAGGATAAACAAGCCAAAAGAGGGAAATCAGTCAGGGGAGAGAGGGGGAAAAAAAAAAGAGCCATGCAGGTTTCCATCAGATTCAATATATATTTTGGTAGCAAATAAAATAGACTGCAAGAATCAGCAGGAGAAGAATGCAGAGATTTGGGGGAGATTTGGCTATTAGTCTGCTCCCAACCCAGGGTAAACAATTTCTCAGCAGCCTCCTCACTAGACTCCAGGAGAAATATGGTCACATTTGATAGATAAAGGGCTATAAATAAAACAAAAGAAGGGGTTTGCTCTTCTTTTAGGTAAAATGGGACCCACCTGAGGTGTTTATAGAGTATTTTAGCAGTTAACACTTTTTCTGAGGGGACATGCTTCAAGCATGTGTCCACATGGATGGACTAGGAAGACACAGAGCTAGGAACAAGCCTCTCTGATGGGACCACAGACCAGGGAAAGGCATTTCATTGCTTTAGCTTGGCAAACAGCCTGTTACCCATGTCCTCCTCTTCTTTTGCAAGCCATAGATTCACAGAATGATTTGGGTTGGAAGGGACCTTCAGAGTTCATCCAGTCCAAGCCCCCTACTGCAAGAAGGAACAGCTTCAACTGGCCCCAGACAACCTGACCTGGAATGGCTTGCTTATCCCATAGGAGCTACTGACACCCCTCAACAGGAGTTCATCAACCTATAAACAAGCACAGGGATGCTTAAGGACATCAACCTGTTGGAGCAGGTCCAGAGGAGGCCACAAAACTGATCAGAGGGTTGGAGCACCTCTGCTGTGAGGACAGGCTGAGAGTTGGGGTTGTTCAGCCTGGAGAAGAGAAGGCTCCAGGAAGATCTTACTGCAGCCTTTTAGTACTTAAAGGGAGTTCATAAGAAAGATGGAGACAGACTTTTTAGCAAGGTCTGATGCAACAGGACAAGGGCTAATGGTTTTAAACTAAAGGAGAGGAGGTTTAGACTGGATATAAGGAGAAAATTCTTCACAATGAGAGTGGTAAGAGCCTGGCCCAGGTTGCCCAGAGAGATGGGAGAAGTCCCATATCCCTAGAACCCTTCCAAGTCAGGTGGTTTAGGGCTCTGAGCAACCTGATCTAGTGATAGGATTGGACTAGATGACCTCTAAAGGTCCCTTTGAGCTCTAAACTTCCTATGATTCTATGATATTTTAATTGTAAAAGAGGAGGGAGCATTGCTCTTGATAATGCCCAAAGTATTCTAATGCTCCAGTCACCCAGAACCTGTAAACTCTTTGGTTTGTGACTCACTTTGGACTAAGTGCCTTCACATGGTGCTAAAATCAGACTTTTGCCCATCAGAGGGATGCTAATCTTATTAATGCTCTACTCCTAACAGCAGTAGATAATGATTTTTCTACCATATTTCTAAAAGCCCATATGGGAAAAATTACTTGTCAGAAACCTGAAGATTAAGCCCATAAATAAAATTAACCATGATGTGTTATTGCATGATAAACCAAATGGAGATGACACTGAACAAGGAGGTGTGTTCAAAGGAAATGGGGCCACAGCAGAACAAGCAACACATAGAAAACTTCAATGTGTACCTGAGCATCCTTTGAAATGAAAACAAAGGAGTTTGACTGAACAAAAGGTTCCTGCAGAGTTTATTTCACCCTGTACACAGCCTGCAGACCACCTTCCCAGATAAAGAAGGATAGATCCAACAATACTAGAGGGAAAAAAAAAGAAATGAATGTAAAAACCATAGGTAGAAGTTAGGTCACAGCACTGATTTGGGGAAGTGTAAACCTGTCATCT
This sequence comes from Galbula dea, assembly GCA_013399015.1. Taxonomy (NCBI): domain Eukaryota; kingdom Metazoa; phylum Chordata; class Aves; order Piciformes; family Galbulidae; genus Galbula; species Galbula dea. Next base: position 255,342 of record VWZX01007335.1, read on the forward strand.
CACCTCAGCATAGCTGCACACAAGGATTATTTACACAACTATCTGCAGAGGAAAGTGAGGTCAGGTCCTGCTGTGGTCCCTGGGCTTAAGCTCAGGGTCTCCAGCTGTTGTTGCTGACACAGCTGAGCCTCCATCTCCTCTCATTGATTTCATTTTTATTGTCCATTAGTGACATTTCTAGATGGCTGAAAGAAGCCACCATAAGGTCTCAGGTTTATGGTGTGTTAACACAACCCAGTGCCCAGCTGTCATGAGGGACAAGAAGATCAGAAGGGAGAAGACTGACTGAAACTATCACAGAAAACCTTGATTGATCTTTTCTCCTTATTTCCCCCCCACCCCTTTACATTCTACCAAGAGACTTGTGAAAAAAATACAAGCTACTGAAAAACTGGAAAAGGTTGAGAAGCTGGAAGATTTGTGACAGAACTTCTGTCATTGAAGCCCAGAAGAACAAGAAGGACAATCAGAGCCTCCTGTGCAAGTCCAAACCAAACCCCCTGAATTCACTCCAAAGCATTGGGATTGTGTCTAATGAGTTTATCCCATAGCTGATTGTTAGTGGCAGCCAGTAAGGTAATAGTTCCTCTAGGAGTAACTGCTGATAGAGTAACACTAGAAAAGTGCCCATGGATGAGCACCATTCCTTAGTCCAAAGTTGTTACCTATGAGAAGCTCCACAGCCTTTTGTAGGCACATTTTAATTGCTGTTTGAAGTTTGGTGACATTCCTAATGACATGCCTAGGATTTGTTTGGTGACACAAGGAGACAGAGCTCTATTTGTTCATGTGTTTCAGCTCCCTTCATCATCCAACTAAACCCCAGAGGAAGAAGCAGGGTTAGCTTCCAACACCAGAAGTGGAATAGTTAAGTTCAACTCAGGCAGTTCTTCAAAGGTATTTGAAGGGAGCAGAGGTGGTGGCTGTGAAATGAAGCAATCCAGGGGAAGAAGGGGAGGGGGAGGGATTCTACCCAAAGGTTGGGTTTCACTTGCAGATTTGCAGGATTATTGATGTCCTCAGCTCCTGCCTACTGGAAGCAGAAGGTTGCCAACAGCCTCATTTGATGGGCAAGGGGAGTAATGAATTTCTTATCGCGCAGAGACATTATTTCTTGGATCTAATCTGCACTGATATTGGCAGGGAATTTTCAGAGCCTCTTCATCTACTCATATTAAAGGCATGCTTCTAAAATAATACAGAAAGATTTATTCTTATGAGAAGCTGCAAGGCAGGTTGGCAGCTCCACTTTGCCCCAGCTGATGGACACCCAGGAGAGGTGAAGTTCAGAACCAAACCTCAGCAACGTTAATCCCACGAGGATGAGGTTAGATACCTCCTCCAAGGCAGAGAAAAGCAAGAGGCTAGAAATCTTGTGCTAAATAAACATGTCATCACAGGAGCAGTGAGCAGGAAACACTAGCCTGAAACTGCTGCACACTTCTAATGCATGGCCAGGTGTGGAGGAGGTCTCAGCTCAATCATTTCCAACGTGCTGCTGTGGAGAGCTGGGAGCAAGTAGGTTTTGTAGGGAAAAAATCTCTCTCCCTTTTATTTATCCAAACAGACCCAGGACTAAAACACCCTGGGGAGGGGATTTGAAGGGTTAAATGCTTCTTTCTACTCAAAAGGTGTCACAGAAGCATTTGGAGTGACTCTTGCATGAAAGGAATGGAGGTGGTCTTTCCCCCCCACCCCCCCAGTACCTCCTCTATTTTATTGAGAGTTGTTAAAACTAAAAATTCCCAGATACTCTCACTTCCCTTTCGAGGTCTACTGGGGTTGGCTTATTCCTCTGCTTTGATATGCAAATTGGGCAGCTTGCTTTCCTGCAGGGGACACTGGACTGCATCCAAGGAACACAGAGGAGATGTCCTGTCAGGAGAGCAGCCCAGCCTCCTCAAACGGTCCTTGGGCAGCATCGAGAGCCAAGCTTGTGTTTTGGCTTCAAAATAAAATACCTTTGTTAATAGGTTTTCCTTCCAATATAAATGTTTATCTATTTACCCTGCTAGTCATCTCTGCTGGCCAATAGCAAGAAAACAACAGTTGAGCTGTTCCTTTTTGGCCAGCATGTCACTGAACTTGCATTCTGCTTTTGAAGATGCTGCCCTTCCATTTATGTCATAGAATATAGGTTGTTTAGGTAGCATTTAGAACAGAAATGTGATAAATCCACTTCTCCTGGGTAGTTTTTCCTCATTGTTTTCTACCTGGCCCCATTGTGTGGAAGAGACAAGGGAAAGGACATTTTAGGGTCCTTTTCCTGGTCCCTTTTCAGTTTTCCTCTCACTTTCTTGTTTTTCTGCCTTTTCTTTTTCACTGGCATAATGGAGCACCTATAAAAAGAGATTAAATGGGACCATAAAATTTTATTAATGCCTTACATCATTGATATCCTCTCTGTATTGATAGTTCCACTGCCATTATTGCTACTTAGGCATTTAATTAGTGATTCATACAGTATGTTGTAAACTACAGTATTAGAGTTAACCATCCTCTATAAAAGCCCCCATTATGGAAAAACTCTTCCCAATATCATAATTGGAGTATAGTTATCCACTTTAACTGACTTCAATTAGATTATTATAGATTAATTTAGAAAAAGTTACTTGTAAAGGACATTGAAGATCACAGGAATATTAAGAGTGGAACTTCATTACAATAAAATGGACTTCAAGAACAGGGGCACTGTGAGCTTTATATTAATCCATTACCATCTCCTTGTAATAGGAACAATAACTGTTTTATCTGGCAACTCAGTGATACTTAAGGATGGCAAGATAGACTGTTAAAAAGAAAGAAGTGCACAGAATTCAAGGGAGGATGTGCACTTAAATCCTGGAGAAAGCAGCAGAGAGAAAAAAATGTGCTCCTTGGGTAAGAGCATGAGACATAACATTGATGTCCAACATGGAAGAAGTGCATGGGAAGCCTTGATATCCACAGGATGAAGGCTACATGCCACAGCCAGTTAAGATTAACAGGAACTCTGAAGAAAACATTAACCCAAAGGGAGTTATTCCATAGTGAAAACCACAGAATTTGGGCCACCCCTCCCGCCCCCCCNCTGCCACCATCTACATTATGCCACTCAGCTCATGACATGACACTGCCTGGAGCACAGATTTGCTGGCCTGCCAAACTGGCATCAAGCAAAGGACATGCTGAGCTTTGGCCACCTTTTGGCTCTGGTATAAAAGAAGAAAGTCAAAGCTCCCTTAAATGGTGTCTTACTCCATATAACCTTCAAGTACCACTTCCAGGGAGCAGGAGGATGCAGAAGCTCTTTCTACACTCTTTGCTCTGTCCTTTACATCCAAGCCAGCCACTCTTTGCCAAAGCCAAGACATAAGCAGATGCCAGCTTGCTCTTTGTTACTGAGGGATCCCTCAGATCATCTCTACTGGCTTTACAGAGGTTGGCATCATCAAGCACTGCTGAAGGTTTTGCAGCAGGCTCTGATTTTTGTCTCTGCACATAATCTCTGCACACTAATCAGTGCAGGCTTTGGGATGTGCAGAGTCATTTTTCCTTTGCAGTTTTAACCTTTTTCAGAATGATACTACTTTTTTTCCTGACAGAAAATAGATCATAGAATTGTATGACCCCCTAACATGCACAACTTCATCCTCTGGAATTTCCCCAGTTAATTTTTATGTGGCTGAGTATTTGCCTGCCTTCCAAAGAGAGGTTAACAGATACAAGCCATGGACTCTAGTGTCTGGGTGAGATTAGCAATACCATGCTTGCTCCCTATTATTTGCAGGGTGGCCCTGGATAGCCAGGCTGCATATTTCATCTGGAAGGCAGGAAGGGCTGCAGAAATCATTCCACTGAGTTAACCCAACAGCCTATCCAGTCTCACTGTCACCTGTCAGGTACCATTTCACAGGCAGCATCACTGGGAATAGCACAGTAACAGTGAGGCCAAGGATGTTTAGAAATGGTGCAGAGCTGGGAAATACCAGAGCTCCAAGATGATCAACTGCTCACCCCAAGGGCAAGCTGAGGAGAACATTGCATGGTGACACAAGCTGGGCTGACCTACACACATCTGCCTGGGAGGTCTTCAACTTGTCTTTGACACGTGCAACTCCTGTTGCTCAGCTGTTGGACATCTCACATCTCAGATTCTTTGTTGCCACACACAGCTTCTGCTTCCTGCAGGGGTTTTGGGCTCTTATCCACAACTTGCTTTAGACCCTTCAGATTCCCTATAAAAAGCCCAACTCCTCTGTTTGAATTAAATCCTCTATGTTTTCTACTCTGATTGTCATCCATGTACAGACCTAAGGGTGAAGCTGTCAGTAGGAAATGTGACTCAGCATGCAACATGACCTGAGTGGGCCAAGAGAAGCCTCTCAAGCTTCTGATCTCCTGTATAGCATGGAGACAGGTCAGAGCCTTGGGACATAGTTTTTAATCTGGCTTTGGACCATCATGGACCAAAAAAAAGTAAGGATTTATATGTGAAGGATGCCCAGTTATAGCTCCTTTCCCTGGCACAGTGAGACTTTCTAGGTGGGGAACACTATTTCCTTGGGAGGTGGCTCCAGCATGAAGGTTATGGATGCATGGCCATGGACACATGGTAAGGGAGCAGGTCATGGACAAAAGCTCCAGAACAGAAAATAAAGAGCTCCCTACTTCAAAGTAGCAGCTACCTATCTTCAACATCAATCTGTACCACCATGCACAAAGGTCAGATCTCTGGAGTGTATCTACCACCAGAGGAGCCACATTAAAGACACAAAAGGTGAAGTATGTAGAGTGATGAACAGCTGGAACAGGACCAAACAGTGCTAAGAAGGACAGGGAAGATGATGGACCAAGTTGGAAGAGCACAGGACATTTCAGGCTACTCCAGAGCTATAATTAACAATATAGGATGTTCCAGCATGAATTTCCCTACCCAACAGCCTGCTCTCTCCTCCTGCCTTTTTTTCCCTCTGGGCTAAGGCACTTCCACTGCATCTCACTGTTAAGATCTCTTAAGCTTTAAGCCACATTCAGTTTTTCCATCTCAGAAAGGAAAAGTTTGGGGTTTTTATGGAAGCCATCAGAAATTCTTTCCCATCCCAAAAGCTCCCTCTTTGCCCTGCATTTCCCTGTCTTCCACTATTTCCAACCCTTGTATTTTAAAATAATCTGAGTGTAGCACAGAGAATACAACCTAGCTCTGCCTGTATTGTTCCTGCAAGTCTCTCCCTGGCCATAAATTTTGTAGGAGAGCAATAGAATGCAAAACACATTAGCAGTAACACACCAAAATCCCTGTGCTACAGGGGAAATGGGAAATGCAACAGCACATTTACAACTTTGGCCAGCAAAGTACCAGCACTATTCATTGATCTCATTAAAGGCCAATCTACATTCAGGGAAGAAGAAGATTGATGAGCTGTTAGACTCCTTAAAACACACAAAAAAGTTACCAACTACATGCATGTGTAGAGCCCAAAAAGAGGCAGGAGAGTTTCTCCTAATGGCAATCATCATTCTGCAATGCCATGGCAAGGACTGAATGTGAACCTGCTCTGCCACTTCATGATCATCACTAGCAATGTATTTCCATCTAATTTATCCTGCAAATTTAATTCTTACTTTACCAAAAAAAAAAAGGAAAAGAAGAAAAAATACTTTTGTTTTCCATCCCTTTTCTCCTCTTTCACTAAACACAACCAAGTTTAAACTGAAGCATCTTCACTCAGACAGAGTTTGACCCAGACATTAGGGATGCTACTTCCTGGGGACTTGGATCTTTGTTTCAGGTCTGTCACAACCTTCACCCCCTTCCTCTGGCAAATGATTTGTCTCTTGAGTCTCAAGTTTCCCCAACTGAAAAATGGGAATGAAAATACTTGCACAGGTCTGGAGACCAGCAATGTAAAGCACTCCATGGGTGCAAGGTATTACTGTGCTGATGATGATGAAATAAGCTTTCATACATTGCTAAATTATTCAAGAACATCCACTACAGTGTCACCTCTGGCAATCCCAGAATGCATCTCAGTGCCATTACTCTGCAGGGAACAGCAGCCTTGAGTAAATGGCTATGAAACTCATATATTAACCTCACTTGGTGGCTGGAATATTCATTTCTTGGAGTCATTTTGAGCAAGAAAAGAAAATCTTCACTCTTCAAAATCATCTTTAGCTGACACATTAAGGAGCAGAGCTGAACAAATAATTTCCAGTGAATAATAGGATGAATATTTTCCTTTGCTCTGTCCCCAAGCAGAGTGGGATTTCCTCAAATGGATTTGTTATTCAAATGTATTCAACAACTATCCCTCAGTGTTTTTCTTCTATGTTTATTGTGCCTGAATGTGCACAATATCCTCCTTTCCTTTAGCTTTCAGCTGTGGGGTTGGGGTGGGTTGGTTTGTTAGGGGGAGAGGGTGGCTTTTATTAATCATAGCAGATGAGAACACATCAGATGTGCAATGTCTTTAGGACAGCTACAGTTAATGACATGCAATGGGAATGTGTGGCTGGGGCAAAACCCCTGCCCAGACCTAGCTGGTGTCTTAATCAGGGTATTTGGGGGATTTTGCAGTGCCTTTGGTGGCTAGCACACAAAGGAGCAGGTGAGCCATCATCTACATTAAACAGGCTACCTCCAAACTGTAACTCAGATCCAACCACACAGCATCTCACCCAAGCCCTGTGACTTCAGCCACCGAAGCACAGACTCTGTGACAGAAGGAGAGGAAAAGCTGAGTTCCTCAACTGTTTCACAGTTTGGACAGCCTCTTCATGTGTTAGGAGAGATGTCTTGTCAAGGATATTTTCAGTTTGGTTGTTTTCTTTATTCCAAGCTATGGGGTTGGCACTCTCCAGAGCCATCCTAATGGGTTAGCATGAATATGGCCTTGGCTGTTATCCTTAACTCTGTGAAGCTGGCACTGGACACTTCCTTTTCCCTGCTGTAAATTTTCCCCCATAAAGGTGGATTATATCACAGTGTGAAAGATCTTTCAAGCCCCTTTGACCCAGACATTACAATCATTTATAGCTAAAGGAAAGAATTCCCAGAGATAAGTGCCCAGAGATGTATTCCTCCAGTTCAGTGAGTAAATCAAAGCTGTAGCTTTCTACACTCATGCTTAAAACAAAATCTGAGCACATATTGGCTGACTTCAGTACCCTCTGACATGCCTCTGACAATAGATACCTGAAGCACAGTCTTACAGATTTCTTTTTCTTACTGTGATTTTGCTACTGAAGGGCCTGGCTCTACAAAGGGGAATAAACCAGGTAATCAATAAACTGGGATTGAGATATATTAACAGTCATTAGCAAAGAATTACCCATTATCAGATTCATAAGCAAAGAACTGGAAAATAATGCTGCTCTTGCTCATAAGGAGCTTCCCCCTCCACCCCCTTACAGCTTCATTCAGAATAAGGCAGCCTAATTTCAACAGAAACTTAGATGTCACTTCTTACAGAAAGCTGCTTCTGCCTGTAATTAAATCAGCAGAGTCTCAAGAGCCACCCCTACCAGAACTGCTCAGTGGCCAGAATTGCCTCTTTGGCAACTGAAATTGAAAGAATTCAATTATTTCACTGAAATAAAGGTATTTCAGGCAGCTACTGGCCCGTGCTCCATGCAGTCTCCCTCCTCCAGATGCTTCAATAGAGGCTGAGAGTGACTCCAGTGGGGCCAGGTCTGCTTCTGCAAGAACAGGCACTTAATAAAAGCTATGCCAACGTTATTTCCTCTTTCTGACCCTCCTTTCCTTTCCTTTCTTTCAAGTTATATGCCACCAGTCAAGTTTACCCTCATGGTTTTGCTTTCCAGGAGAATTTGGGGAGGGATGCTCAGGGCCATTGCTATCGCCACATGTCCTATCCTCAGTGAGCACCCAATGCCTGCAGGAGCAGCCTTTTAAAATAGGGTTTTTTACATCAATTTATTTAAAAATATTTTTCTTATTGAAAGAAAAGTGAAAACTGCCTCTTCCCAGCCTCCACACCTCTGAAAGCCTAGGGAGAGGGAAGGAAACATTTCTTTCCGTGACATATTCTGTTCCCTTCGCCTTTGAATTCTTAGAGACGAATATTGTTTCTTCCTCCTCCAAATCTGCACTCCCTTCCCCAGCTCTCACCTTACCTTCTCTTCCTCCCTTCTCCTGTGGACTATTTTCTTTCTTCCTCACTGTTTTTCTTTCTTTTAGTCTTCTCCTAGCTCTGCTCCTCTTGTTTCACCATCTGGTTCTGTTCTCCTTATCGGGCTCCTTCTCTCATTTTCCTTCCCTCTCTTGGTCTCTCCTTGCATTTCCACTCACTCCTTTCCTGTCCCATTTCCCCCAAGGTTTTCAAAGCACAAAAAAAAAAAAGAAAAGAAAGACCAACAAAAACCCCACAGCTCAGGCCAGTTTTCTTTTCCTGCCTGCTATTAGTTGACAACTTCATGAAGTCTCTACTTCTGCTGGTGGCTTTGCAACTTCCCAGCTCGCCGTTAAACCAGACTGGGACAGCAGCAACCTAAGGCACAACTAAAAACCAACCAACCTCAAGCCAGAAAATGATCCTGGAGGATAACAGCCACAGTTCCTACTGGTGTTTAATTATGTTTTATTTTTATATATATTTTTTCTTTAATTATTTCAGCACTTTTTAAAATTCCTTTACCATTTTCTGTGCTGTTTGAAGATGCCAGTTGGACTTTCATATACAATTAAAAAAGAAAAAAAAATCATCTTATCATGAACCTTTCTATATATTCAATGCTGAAGCAACAGGTAACTAAATTGGGAGCCTTTTTGTTTCCTTATCACAGGAATCTAAACTCCTGAATGCTAACAAGCAGCTCTTTATATACTTAGCCCACTTGATAATAGACTCATAATCTTATCATGATGTTTTCTTGAACTAGGTGTACAAAGTTAAGGCTGGAAAGATGGGAAATTACTAAATTACAGAAGGTGGCAGAGGTATTAGAAGGAATTTCTCCTATTTTGCAGGGAAATATTGCCAATTATTGTAGCTGTCAATTTAACAATAGGCTTATTCACTATGGTGTTTGATTAATGTGAAATTATTCAGTTGGCTACCTTGTAGTTGGCCTATTTTTGTGTCCAATTAGTATGCTAATAATGGTAATTATGTTCTATACTGCATGTCTCATCACCTAGAGGGTTTTTAAAATGATAAAATAATGAGAATAAACAAGCTGATGCTGACATTCACTGGGCCATTCTAATTACTTACTGAGAGCACACTAGGGAATCAACACTCAACCAAAGAAAATGATTCTTGCTTACTTTGTTAAAACTACTCTTTTCAAAGAGCATTAATAGTTTGCTGCTGTTTTCTTTATTACAAGGGACTGCACTATTTTCCCTTTTATTTGCCCTGTTAATGTACAGTACCAGGAAAAAGAGAAAGAAAGGGAAAAAAAAGATAATCAAATTACATTTGACTGCAGTGATAACAGTTTGCAGGGGGGTGCCTGGAAAACACAAATAACCAATTTTCTGAATTAGACACCTTTGTAATGGCTACCACTTATTTCTTCACCCTGGGATAAACATGCCAGCACCTTCCTCACCAAGGGAAGGTGACATTTTTGCAGTGATGTTGCCGTTGTGTGAGAGAGAAGCATCAGCAACACGTCCCAGGGTAGGTTTCCCTCACCAGTGCTGCCAGCCCCATGTTTAAAATCCTCCCCCAAACCTCCCTGGTTTTTTTATGTTTTGGTTTTATTATTATTTTTAGATTTTATTGGGGTTTTCTGTATTTTTTTTTTTCCTTTTGAGTATTGGATGTTTGAGATTCTGCCCTGCAAAACCTTATTTTCTGATGGAAGATTTCAGAATCAATAAATAGCAGCACATGATTTTTTGTCACAGCAGCCAGGCTTTAAAACAATTCCTGGCACCTATGTGGAAACATGCAAAGACCAGAAATCTATCCATTTGATGGATAAAACCTATCTATTTCTTAGTCCTACCTTAGTGAGCACTGTTTACTCCCTGGCTGCCTCAGAGGTGTCGGCTGAGGCTGGGACTCAAACATCTGTTGCACTACCACTGGAATCAAGATTAAGGATTTTCCACTTTCAGCACAAAGAAAACCAGAGCTGGGTACAGAAAGTAAAGCTGAACAGAGCATGTGGGAATCCTGAAGCTTTGGTAGATCAGTTCAGGCTTCATGCACAGCTTCCAAATTGATTGGTTTTAAATGAGGAGTTGATAAATAGCATAAAAAAAAGCCAAGATGTTTGGAAAGTTATTATCCCAGGGCCAAGGGAAGATGTAAGAAAACTTTAGGTGGTCTGAGGGATGCAGGGAAGTTGCAGACCCAAGGCAGACAGACATCAGTTTGTCAGGTATGTCCTAACCCTCAGCTGAACTGATTGTGCAGAAGGTGGATGCTGAAATACCTCCAAGCTCTGGCATCCAACTTGCCTTGGGAAACCTGTTTTGAACTCTGAGCTGTGACTAACAAGGTTGTTTGAATGGAAATCCCTACAAAGGCAATAAAAAAGCAAACCCTAAGCTAATAGAAACAATATTGTAAGTTTATATTGGTGCTTGTATTTTACACCACAGCCTAGGAAAGCTTGAAGAGAATCCATCAGGGGTGAGGGCTGCAGGAGCTGTTTGCTGACACGGAGCAAGGGCTGCTTTTAATAAAGGATGTAATATGTGACATGTTAACAGGGAGTCATTTGTGCACCACAGATTGGTTACTCCTTTCCTGTCCTTTTGAATTATGGCTCAATATATCTTCCTTGCTGAAGTAACTAACTCCCTGCAAGCAAAAAGTTAGGATAATCTGGGGAAAAAAAGAATAGAGATCAGGTATTCCAAAATACATTTTTTCTTTGCAAGATGCCATAGAGATATTCAACTTAGCAACACATTTGCAGTGCTAAACAGAAAAATCTTTGACTCTGTCTCTGCTTCTTCCCCACCTCCTCAGGAAAATCATACCCTCATCAAATATCAGCTTCATTTTTTGGGGGGTGTGTGTTGGGGGGGGTGAATAATCTCTGATGTTTATTTTCCACCCCCCTGGTGCTGGTGTTCATGCAAAAGGGCTGGAAGCAGCCAGATGTGTGGCTGAGAAACCTTCTGAATTGCTGTTTGAATCCTGCTGCATTTTACAGCTAGAGGAAACCTTCTTGATAGTCAAGATAATTATTTATTATAATAATCACTAATTATTTTGGACAGAATTTTTTTTTCTTTATTTCAGAGCAGCAAATTAAGGAAGAAAAAAGGAAACTCTGCAAGGGTCTTTGGGAAAATCTGTGGTTGTTTGTGCCTTTTTGCATTAGGGACATTACCAGCAAAGTATTTCTGCCACAGCTGCCACAGAATTATTCCTTGAATCAGTTCTTGACAGAGAGAGAGAAGAATTCAGAGGGACAGCTTCACTCTGAGGTATGTTGGAAGAGTTGCAGTGCAGAGTTTAGGAGAGTCACCAGAGCCTGAGATAAATGCAGCAGCAAATCATCTTCACTTGGTTTTAAAAGGAAGACTGAAGGAGCAAAAGGATAATTTTCAAGTGAAAAGCTGGTAGCTAATAATTAACTGCTGTCCAAAGGTGATCCTGGATCAACTCATCTGTAAATCCTGTAACTTTGGGTAGAAGAAGAGTTGTTCTAAAGGACCAATTATGCCAAGCTGCAGGTACCACCTTCTACTTGGTGATAACCTCAGTAATTAACATCTCACACTAAATTCTAGGGTGATATCTGATTCAGTCTGCCGTTTAACACAATATACATCAGCAGCTCTGCCAGCTTTTGCCCAGTTAATTAGTGATTAGCAAGTACCAATAAGTGCATTTGAGGAATAATAAACATAAACATGTACATTTGTCTCTTATGCTTATAGATATGTTGCTGGCACAAACATTCTCACAGTAAAGCCTCAAGGAATGGAGGGGGAGCAGGACAGGGAAAAGGCAAATCTTGCTCCTAACTTATTAAATATCTCCAAATTGGTCCTGAAAAGCTGAGCTATTATTGATTTGTAGGTATGCTGAACTCTATTGTTCAATATGCCATCCAAAGCCACAGTGGTAGAAAGCTCTTTGCATTTAGTGTTGGAATCTGATTAAAAAGAGAAAAAACAAAAAAAGCCCTGCAGAAAATAAACTTGGGTCTGGTATTTCAGATCTCAGCAACTCCAAGCCCAAAGAGAAAGCTGAATTTTCCAAATTAATAACTTGGCATTGGTGGCTGCTGTAAATTAAGAGGTTTCTAACCCCTAGCTAGCAAAGGCAGTTGCTATTTCTCACAACTGTATTACTGTTGGTTGAAATTTTGTAGAGGGGAGGGAAAAAAACCTGCTGATTTTTTTTTTTTTCCTTGGACCATGAGAGAGGCTTAGGAAGGAAATTGTTTTTCTCTTGCTGTTTTCTGAGCACTGCCTGATGAATTATCTAGGAGGTATATTTTCTTTTTGCTACCCAAGGGTGAGGTTTGGAAAGGTTTTTTTTTATTACTTATTTAAATGTGCAGTGCTATTATCAGCTGAAATTCTGAGGATTCCTGCAACCAAGATAAGCACCTACTTACCTTCTTGCAAGTTTTCTCCTTGTTTACAATTTCCCCTAAGTAAAAATTCAGATTTCAGAGGAAAAAGAATATACAGCTTAAAGAGCTATAGAAACCCAAGTAGACTTTTCTAGCAAGTCAATGTCTGAATTTCTTTGGAGCTGAACTACTGCATCCAACAAAGCTTGGGAGAGGAGAGCTCACCTCCAGACCAACACTGCTGAGCACTTGCCAGCAGCTGATGGATTTGGGAAATGATGACATGATTGAACTAATTCTCTCCATAATAAGATACCATGGGTACTACAGAGTCACAGAACCATTCAGGTTGGAAGAGACCTGTAAGATCATCAAGTCCAACCATCAACCTATCACCCCCAGGCCACTAAACCATGGGCCTCAGCACCACATCTAGATGTTTTTTGAACCCCTCCAGGGGTGGTGACTCCACCACTGCCCTGGGCAGCCTGGGCTAATGCCTGACAACTCTTTACTCAGCTCTTCCTTCTCTTTCTTGGCCAAGTCCCATCTGGAAGTCCATTCTCTTTAGGAGGGATATTTTGGGGTTGAATTAACCTGTCTTGCTGGTAGTGAACATCTCTTGGAGGCATGAATTTAACACACTTAGCTTCTCCAAACTGGAGAGGGGTGTTCTAACAGATGAGTTCTATGTGGCAAGTAGGAAACTATTTGCCCTGGGTCTTCTGCTCACCTTCTGCACAGAGAGAGATTAAAAATCAAAAGGCAGAAATAAACTGTGGGTTTTTTTAATTCTTATCAGAATTTGGATAGAGCAGGACAATGAAATACAGAAGTGGTGTGACCTTCCCCCCCTACAGCCACTATCACAAGCTACAAACAGTCAGTCACTGAGCCATTTATATTTTATGCCATTTTAAGCCTGGCCTCTCATGTATTTTTGCACTCTAACATCTGATTTCCCAGCACATGACATCAGCAAGAAGTGGAATAGATAAGTATCTTCCCCCAAAACATAGTTCAGTGACCTAAATTACATATTCAGCAATGGGAACAGTGAGAGTCCTAAATCTCACAACCATCCCTTGGGGGATCAAAGGCTGTTTCTGCCACAGCAGCACTTTTTGGATGAGGAGTGATTCCTTCCTGAACTCAGACTCTTCCCAAGATCAGCCAGAGAAGCTCAGAAACAAATCCACTGCACAAAAGCCATGAATTAATGTAGGTTACAAGCCAACTTCTCCTATTTCCTTGTGCAAGAGCAACCCAAACAACAGGGCACCATGTTCCTTCTCTGGCTTGCTGGCTTGAGAAGGGCAATGAAATCTTAAAACACTTTTTGTGTATGCATTAGTGTATAAATTTATCCCTGATTTCTCTGCACCTCTACTGCTCACTTCAAAACCTGCAGTGTATTACTGCAGTTAAACACCTCATTGTTAGCAAGCCTAGGGGTTTTGGCCTCTCAAGTGTGGAGGGGTAAAGCATTGAAATGAACATTTTCAGTGGATGGGAAAGCTCCCAGTGTCCATTCACATCTCTCTTACTAAGCTACTGAATTTATCCAGAAGGATTTTACTTTACACAGCCTGGACATGATTCTTAGTCACTTTTGCAACAATCCAGTGATCAGGAAGGTTTGGACATATTTGAGGCTGTCACCAACTGAGTCACCTGCTTTCTTGCTGCTGCACCACATGGGCATTATAGGAGGTAACACTGCTTAATCCTATCTTCCCTGGAGATGAACTTGGTGGATGCCCCAGGAGACAAGGGTCCAGGGCTAACCCAACAGCACTTTTCAGCCCCAAATCTGCAACCTCTTTGGACCACCAGGTCAGCCAACCAGACTAAGGGGCATTGGTCTCTCCCAGCCACAGCTTATAGGCTGGTACCTTGTATTAAAGTATATTAGAGTACAAGACCCAGCAGAGGTATTGCTTCTCTTGCACAGGCATGACACACAGAGCTGTAGACCCCTCTTCATCCCACCTCAGACAACCTCCCTGTCCTTTGCTTGACCAAACATCTTGTGTGTAAATTCTCTCCCAAACTGACAAAAGCAGTGATAGAAGGTGGTGGAAAAGCAGAATCACTGCTGAACACTGGGAGATTGACCACCTGACAAGCAGCTCAGGCTAAAATCCTTGACAAGGAAGCTACACAGAGAGCAGTTTTGATCTCATTTTTATTGGCTTCAGGTTTAAGATCCTTCTGTTCCTCACACATTTCCTGTTGGGTTTCTCTTGCAGGGTAATGTTTGCTCCATTAGGAAACCTCCTATACTTCTGCCCAGCCCTGAAACCCAAATACTCTCCCCCCCTCCCCTCCAAATCCCCAGTAATTAATTACATAGTTAAACCCCAACTACCATTCCTAGGCTGGAAACAATCAGCGATTTCTCCTACCCAGTGCTACTCAGATGCATTACTTGGATGCCAACAGGCTCCAACCTATTCTTGGCTGGGAATGGGCTTGCTGGGGGAAGTGCTGGTCCCTGCAGCATTCCCTGCCTCCCTGCCAAAGTAATTGGGGCCATGCAGGGAGTACCCAGGCACTCTGAAGCTTGGCTCTGCACATGCCACTGGAAAGGGAGAATAAAACGTTTGCAGCCATTAGCAAGCTGTCATTAATTGTTCTCCTGGTGAATGAATGAATGGAGTATTTTGGAGGGAAGAATTCCCACCTTCTCCCAGTAATAATTATTTCTGCCTGCCTGACAAGACATCTCAGAGTGGGAAATTCACACAGAAGGAAACAAATCCCTGTTTTATTTGGAGTCTTGTTTAGGCTTCTGGGGCACTTGAAGTATGTGCCATGGAAGTAGGTTAAATGAGAACTGCCAGCAGTTTGATTCCCTGGCAATTATTTCTCACACACAGCCCTTCTAGCACATGATAAGCAATGGGATAAAGCCTTTTCTCCATAACAAGGAAAAACATTCAGAACCCTGACAGCCCTCAGCCCCTTACAAACACTCCCTGCTCAATCTAAAACTGAACAAGAGATCATACAGCAACATAGGAACATTCCCATACACAGCACTTTGCCCATTCTATTTTAATAGTTCTATTTTTTCATATTTAAATATTTACTTTAATATTTATCTTAATATTCAACCATTCCTCCCCCCCCCTTCCCTCTATGTTTTATGTGAAAGGTATCTGCATCCCTCAAGATAAAGACCTTTTTTTGGGGTGTGGGGAAAAGCCTTGTCCCCAAGATTTGTTTATTAAATGAGAAAGTTAAGATTTGAGATCCTTTTTGTGGGAGGTGTTAATTAACAGATTGATAGCCATGGCCCCAGCTGACCTTGCACACTGGTTATCCATGGCTTGGCTCAGTTAGCAAAGCAGAAAGATCTACAGAGTCACAGAATGATCAAGGTTGGAAGAGACCTCCAGGATCATCAAGTCCAACCAGCAACCCAGCACCATCATCTAAATCCATGTCCCTAAGTCTAAACCTAGTCCCTAAGTCCTACAACTAGATGCTTTTTAAACCCCTCCAGGCACTGTGACTCCACCACCTCCCTGAGCAGCCTGTTCCAGTGCCTAACAACTCTTTCAGTGAAGAAATGTTTCCTAATTATCTAGTCTAACCCTTCCCTGCTGTAACTTGAGGCCATCTTCCCCTTGTCCTCTCACTGACAGCCCAGGAGAAGAGACCAACCCCTATCCCACTCCAACCTCTCTTCACCTAGTAACCTAATTGGCTTTTTCCTCCAACAAACAAAACACCAACCACTAAAAAAAAAGCCAAAGTAAAACCTCTGAAATGTAGGTGCATCTTTATAGCTCAGAAGAGCCAAATCTCACCTCTATCTGCTTTGATAAACCCTGGGCTGGTGCAACCAGGAAAATGTTGTTGCTACAAGCTGGTGTTTCAGGGAGCTGCACACAAAGGACACCCAAGACATGTCTGAAGGAGATGTGTTGACACCTATATTGAATATTGATCTATGTACACTTCACTAGCAATAAACTCCCTAACTTGTAGGTGAAAATTCCAACTCATCCATCCTCTGTCTGAGGGCTCAAGGACAGGGGAGGTCTGGTTTCCTCCAGATATGTGACACTTCTCTTCCTGTGCATCTTGAAGGAGTTCAAGATATGATCTACCCAGAGGAGGAGAAAGCAGAGAGCAATTCTGCAGGGTGATGAAAGTTGTGATGGGAGTACTATGTGTTGTGATATAGAATCATGATGGTTGGATAAGTCTGAGATCATCCAGTCCAACCATCCATCCAACACCACCATGCTCACCACTAAACCACGACCCCAAGCAACACATCTACATGGATTTTGAACACTTCCAGGGATGGTGATTCCATCACCTTCCTAGTCAGCCTGGGCCAATGCCTAATAATCCTCCTGGGGAAGAAATTCTTCCTAGGATCCAACCTGACCCTCCCCTGGTGCAACTTGAAGCCATTTCCTCTTGTCTTTTACCACTCATTGCATGGCAGAAGAGACCAAGCTCCCCTGAAATCTGAAGGGGATGTTTAAATAAGTGGTTTTTAAACAAAACTATTTGAAAAAAATCAACCTTATTTCCTAAAAAATATTTGAAGCACTTAAAAAAAAAAATAAGAAACCATCTAAGAAACTCCCCAAAAAAGAAAGAAGTCAAGTGTTTTGACTTCTACATTTCTGAGGAGACCACCACAGTTGTGTACTGATGTACAGGAAGCTTAAAGGAAATCAGAGTCTCCCAGATCCCCTGGTTCAGAAGTCACCACACAACTAACTCTTGCTAACTGTTCTGTCTCCTCCCTGTCCATCAGTGCTAGTAAATAACAAGAACAGGATTGACCAACTCCCATCTCTTCTCAAAGGATAATGGATGTGGGTGCCTCAGGTGTCACTTAGATGTTATTTTTTCTGATGAAAAATAGCAAATTATGTAAAAAAAAAATCCTGTAAATGTGCTGCTTCCTGTAGGGGTTTTACACCTGAAAAGGTTGAAGATCCTGAAGTCTTCAGAGCCCTTGTAAGCAAATTAAGATATTTGTTTCCATCCTGACAAGCTCCAATCATATTTTACATACTTCTGCAGTAAAAGAGGAAAAAAATTTCATTTTCTTTCCAGTCCCCACTGCAGCAGCCCTTGAACCTTAAGACCAGTTGCACATCCAGAAAAGCACAAAGCAGGACCTACTGCAGATATTTTTCTTTTTCTCTCCTAAATTAGACTCCTCAGAGCCAGTCTTGTAAACTGAGATGCACTTTCTGGGCATGCCAGCTGTGCCCTGAGAGTTTATTTATTCTGTTTAAACTAGGAGAACTGAAAGCAAGCAAATTATTACACTACAAAAAGTAAAAACTTAGAATTATTGCAATGAGCTATAGCAACTGAGGGGAGAAAGGCACAGTGAAAACAAAATAACAACAATACTGACATCACCTTAGAAAAAGCATGTGGGCAAAATATGCAGAATAAGTTCATTAACCAGATTTGAATCTCACTACATCTGGAAAATAGAAACTAACTTCTTTCTCTTGACTTAACATTCCTCTGTAGCAATCACCTTAAGATATTCCACCACCACTCTGCTTTCCAACCCATGGTGACCAGACATTGATGATATCAACTGAAACATATGAAGAGGGGAGGAAAAAGCAGAGGGGGAAAAAAAGCCCCATCTGAAAGAGAAGAGACTCAAACACTTTGATGTTTCACATTCAGCTGCAGTGAGCAATGGGTGCTAGAGCAAGAAGCAGATCTCCACTCCTGCTACATCAGTATTAAACTTGTTCTACTACAATAAAAACATACACCAGGAAAACTCTTTATTTTAATTAGCTTTTATGGCACTGCAAAAGGTTTACCCTCCAAAAATGGTCCCTCACCATTTGTGCTCCACATCCTACAAGTCACAGAAGTAGTTGAGGGAAGAAACCAAAGAAGCAGAGCTGGAGACATCCCCAAGAACCACACTGGCCACTATGTTCTTGTGCTCATGGACAGCTCTTTGACAAATATTCCTTTTCTTGATTGTTATACTTGCACATTTGTCCTCTGCTTTTAACCATTCACAACTGGACTTCTTGGTCTTTTGGCTTTGGGTCAGCCAGAGGATGAGAGATAGCATGAGCTTGGCACAGCCAAAGTCAAGTTTGATGTTTTGGAAGGAGAACATCAAAAATACAGGGAACAGCATTGGTTCTGGAGAGGATATAAGCAGCTAACCACTGAGTCACACCCTCCTGCCTTTTCTGAGAAACCAGGGAAAAAGAAAAGAGGAGAAAACAAATGCTGGGAAGAGGCTGCAGAAAAACAGGATGCCTAATTCTTCCCTTAAACCACCCTGTTTGGGTTCAGGTCAGCTTCCCATGGCAGTACACAATGATGGAACAAGTTGACCTTCTCTGGCACAGACATGATTTCTCAAGCAAATTAACCTTTTTCTCACCTACAGACAGAACAACAAAAACAAAACAAACAACCCATAAATCAAGCAGTAAACCTGTTATTTTAGGAAAGACAGAGTAGTGAAGTAAATTCTTCCAATATACCCTTACATCATTCATACAGACAGAAAAACAATTACAAAGCAAATCAGATCCTTTCTTTAATTGATTGCACTCAGAAGCTCTTTCCTCAAGAAGTTGCCAAAACAACAACAACAACAACAAAATATAATCAACCAGTATTTCAATTCTGGACATGAGTGAACACACAACTGCCTCTGGATCACTCTTTCCTCCCAGCAGTCTCTACACTACATGAAAGACATTCAACAGTCTTTGCTAATCCCTTCCAAAAATGAAGCTTTTAGATGTTGCCTTGGATTATTTGACACAAGGGAGCATTAAAACCACAAGCTGTTGATTTGGAGAAGGCTTTGGAGTGTTTGGGTTGGGGTTTTCTTTAAAGTGTTCTTACACTCTCTTGTATGTCTCTCCCTGCCAAGAAACTCATCTCCAGCAGCAGCAGAGCTCAAGAGTGCAGGTTGGAGAGCCACTGGGGGCTTTGGAATGAAGAGTTAGAGGAAAGCAGCAGGTTAAAAAGAGTCAGAGCCCTCTTATCACTTCATGATGGACCTTGACCATACCCTAGTAAAGACACTGAGCTTCAGCAGGAGCTGGAGAGGAGGTCCTACTCCACAGCAAACACAGCTCTGAAGCTCAGGTAGATATAGGCTACCTGAAGCAAAAATCAAAGCCATGGCAGGTCTAGTTTTGCCACATTTAGCACAAACCCCAGAGTCAACCCATGCTGCTGCTGACTGTTGCACTTGGTTAGTTTTAATTAAGCTTTCATTCAAATCTTTTGCCCTCAAACTTCAGTTTGAGTTCAGCTCCAGCTTTTACCATAGGCTTCCTCTCTAAGCCACTGTCAATCACCATCTCATCACCCCACTCCAACCACCACTGAAAATATCCTTCTATGCACTCTGACCAAAAAGGCTTTGAGGCACACTGGAAGCTACTCAGCATTCCTCACAGCTCCTTCCTGCAGGTTCTCCTGGAGGAAATCTTCCCCCCACCACCACCCTTAATGCAAACTCAACTTGTCACACCACCTTCACTACCCTGGGCTGGAATGGCATTAAGATTGATGGTCCAGGTTCCAGCACATCTAACACTGTGCTGCCACTGTTGCCACCTCCCAGGACTGCTGCAGCTCAGCAGTGTAAGGACTTTGGAAAGGAGGAAGAGAGGCTGAAGTCAGATTTCTTCATCTTTTGAGATTATCAGAGTGTGAAAAGATCTAGCAAATTGCATCTTTAATCTTTCAATTAAAGAGCTGCTTTGTGAAGAAGCTTGATCTTCCCATGCCTCTGTGCTTCAGAGGCTGGGAAGATGCCATTCTAGTCTCCAGAACAGCAACTGCTGAGACTGCTTTGGGACATGAGTTAGTGGTGAGCATGGTAGTGTTGGCTGGATGCTGGGACTCCATCTCAGAGGTCTTTTCCAACTGTAAGGATTCTATGAAACCACAGCTCTTTCCTCATGCCTCTTCACTGCAGCTGTAAAACTATCATCATCTGTCCAGTCTCTTCCCATAATCTACTCAAGAACTTGGTTTCATCTTTTCTCCAGGTACAGCTTCTGTCTCCTTGTCTCACATAGCATCTCCTCTTCTCTCAGACCTGGCCTTCATTTGCTGCTTATCTTCTAATTAAGAAGATGCAGTGATCTGGATTGAAACCCTAACTGAATTACCCAACACAAAGAGCTCCAATGGAAATGACAGCCAAAAGTAGAGCTATTTTTACTGGGTCAAGTACCTGATTCCACATCCCAACACACAGTAGAAAAGTTGGATATTGAACTAAAGACCAAACACCCAGGCAAAAGCCACCAGAAAGTGCTCCTGGAGAAAGTTTATCATGCTGAGCTTAGGTTACAGCCACAGCAGAGATACCTGATAAGAGTTTTAAGTTATATTTCACTATATGATTATCCATTAGGTGAAAGAAGTGGTGGTTTTTTGCATTAAAAGCTTTAGAAGTCAACATAATTCATGTTTAATTCAAGCTGACCATGTACAAAACCAAGATGAGGCCTGATCTGATTTTGTACTTTGCTGAAAAAGTGGGGAAATTACATAAAAAAATTAAAATTACTTTGCACTTAATTGATTATTTACTAATATATATTGATTAATCAATTCAACTCCACTACAGAAACCTTTACTGTGAGAACCAAACCTTTCCAATTAGAGCTTCCTCCCCCTCTAAACAAATATTTGTGAAGAATACTTCTGCAACTTAAACTCAAAACCTGGGTGTTCCAAGTCAACATTTTCACTTGCTATTAAATGTCAGAGGGGGGAAAAAAAAAGCTATTTTCATTTAATACAAGAAATCTTCATGCTTTTTGTCTGCTGCCTTTCTAGGGAAAAAGGCAGGAGGTGGAAGATGGGGGGAAAAAAAAGTAATGAAGGTAAAGACATGTTTTCATGTTGCACTTTATAAAAAATTAACTACACTCAGCTACATCATTTACTGTGCCTGAAAGTGTTGCTTGAAAGCACTTGGCATTTCAATTTTATTTTCCAAACTGTAGGTGCTCAGAAATTATGGTAAACAAATGAATGTAACCAGTCAACACAGAGAAGGAACATCACCTGAAAAAAACCAAAACTTAAGTACTGGGAGGCTGAGGCCATGTTTAGCTGAGACCATGCCCAAGTGAAAGGCTAAAATTTGGAGAGGAAGAGAAACCCAGCATGGTGTGGGGGGTGGTTGGAAGGGACCTGTGGGGATCACCTAGTCCAACCCCCCTGCTAAAGCAGGGACACACAGAGCAGCTTGCCCAGGATCACCTCCAGGTTGGGTTGGAATCTCTCCAGAGAAGATGTGAGCAGCACTGTGAAATAAGGATGAGAAATGAGAATAGTGTGAAAAATTCTTTACTGAGCCCATTCCTAGAGTGGGTCCTGGTGGCAAGTATGATTTTCATCACAGAAATGTGGTGGCTTTTGGGAAGGAGCAACTCTAGAGGAACAAGGTTTCTGTAGCAGCAATTCTGACTGGGAGGTGCAAGAGTGGGGGAGAAGCAAGGCTGCAGGCTTTGAGGGATTCCACCAGGATTAATGTTCAACTAGAAGTTAGAAAAGAAGTAATTAGATTTTAGCAGAGTAAAGTTGGGAGGCTCAAGTGCAGGGTGAAATTTGACATGATCAAGCTGGGAAAGAGAAAGGACAGGGAGGAAAGAGAGAGTGTTCAAAGATGAATTAATGCATGCCCAAGGGTTATGCACATCTCCTCACAGTAATTGCACAGGGAATGTTCAAGTTGGTTTCTTTTTTTTCCCCTGTTTTATTTTTAAAGCTAGTGTGAAGGAACATAGAAATGTAAAAGTAATCAACAGTGGGGGGAAGAAAAAAAAGCCAGAGATGAGTTATAAAACATCAAATAGAGAGCAGGGTTGGAACAATTGCATAATGAAGTTGAGAGCATGAAAAAGTGATAAGAAAAGCAAAGGCAGAGAGTGAAAGGAAACTTTACAGGGAGGTAAAATAAAATCAGAACAGTTTTCAGGTACAGTGCAGAAAGAAGAGGTTGGCAGATACCTTGACTGAATTTCCAAAGCTAGGGCAAAACAGTCTCCATTTCACCATGTTAAAAGACTGAAGTCTTGCTTTGTGATCTGGAAAGTAACTGAGATCTGAACCTTCTCACAGAAGATGACAGAGTGGAAAAAATAAGTCCCAATGTGTTTTCTGTCCTACTGTTAATTAATGCCCTAAGGAACCTCCCAGGCAGCATGATGATGGCTGCTGGGCAAACATCTGCAACAAGGTGACCTGGTCCTGAGGACAAGATGACAGGCAAACATAACCCTTTACCAAGAGGTCTTCTAACCTCAGTGAGCTCAGCCAGCCACAACCACCCAGCAGCACACACACAGGCCTGCCAGGATCAAGACTTCCTATGGCAAGTCCTTTCCTCCAAGTCTTAACATGAAACAGGTTCCAAAGGAGCAGCCTTCAGAAAGGGCAAAAGAAATCTTGAATGCTCTCTCAGAAGAGAGGCTGCAATTAGGCTGCTTTGACAATTCAAACCCTAACTGGAAGGAACAGAGCTTGCATTTCACTCTGAATGAGTGACCCAAGTTCCTCTCTGATGGAAAGCTTCCAAATTCATGGACCAGTGCACATGACCTTACAGGTCAGGTAGAAGTTTTCTGTGTCCCAGAGGACACCAGGCATGTAACAAGGTGCACTACAGATGTTGGCCATATTTTCCTTCTTGGGCCTTCCCAAGGCAGAGCTCTTCACTCCCAGAGCCCAAGAACATGAGCAAGCTTACACACATGCCACCCCCAACCTAACAAGGGACACCTCTGCTACTGTCCCACATCAGACAAAGGTAATCTCCCCACCATCTGGTGTCTACCATCAGCTGCACCCCATCCACACTGGGGTTGGGGCTATCGTCTTGTGTTTTCTGTTACTAACAGCTTCCTTGAGCTGAACAGGATTTTGAGCACTGTAGAGCTTGAAGGACACATTCTCCCTGAACTGAAGATGCTGCTTCAACCTTTCCTTTCATTCATAATCTCTTCTATTCAAGGAAGACTTTGCTGCAATAGACTCAGGAGAAACAGCAACCGAGTCACAAGGATGAACTCAACTGACAACAGACACTCAGAAACCAAGTGGGGTTCAAGGGCTTCAGCCAACCTCCCTCCACAGATCAACCTTCATGCCCAAACCCAAAACAAGTATTAGTGGCTTTATGCTCTTCCTGGGTAGTTAAGGCATCAACAGGAGATGAAAAGCAGAAATAGAAGTGATAGATTTCATGGAGTTGTCAGAGTTGGGAGAGACCTTCAAGATCATCTAGTTCCAACGCCCCTGCCTGGCAGGGACACCTCCCACTAGAGCAGGTTGCCCACAGCCCCAGCCAGCCTGGCCTTGGTTGGGGCTTCCACAACCTGTGCTTATTATTTGATGTACAGGTGGTGGTCAGGCTATTCTGCCTATGGATACAATATGGTGTCCCCCCCCCTCCCCTTTCCTCTTATGGCACAAGGAGTAATTTAGTCACTGAACACACGAGTTTACATTTTACCTGTCAGACTAGCATGGTAACTGCAAATGGGACTCAAACACTCACCCAGGCAGTCCTCTAAAGATCAGAGAATGGTTTGGATGAGAAGTGACCTTTCAAGGTCACCTAGTCCAACCCCTCTGCACTAAGCAGGGGTTATCTTCAACTAGATCAGGTTCCTCAGAGCCCCAACCAACCTGACCCTGATCCCCCATCCCTCCCTCTCTGTAGGCTGCCCATTGCTAGGTGCTATTTGCAGGGATGCAGAGCTAGCTCCAGCAGTTACTCCCAAGGACAGTGTCTGCTCCCTGATTCTCCCAAGCAGAGGGAGAACGATGCCAAACTCATTAGCATTTGTGCTTATCAAGTTGCCTCAGTTGTACTTTGAGCCTCAACATCCCTTTAAAAGCAGGAGAAACACCCTCATTTCCCTATCTTGCTTTTAGAAGTACTGCAATGATTAAGGAGAACCATGAAGAAGCTGCAGATATTTTTGTGCCACATGAATCTTTCTCTGAAGTGGTAAAAAAAAAAGCCCAGCAGGACTTTTACCTGACATGCTTCTCAAAAATAAGAATATAAAATGTGAAACTACCTGTTCTCAGAGCTTTGCATCTTCCTTTCTGCTGCCACTAGAGGGAGAAACCTATTCCTGGGATCGCAGGACTTCCAGGCTCTTTTGGAATGAAATCAGAACTATTTCTATTACATAGGGAAACACTTGTCCCTCTGCAATAAGCATGGATAACAAATGAAGAGCCTCGAAAATTGAAGTGGGATATACATTGCTCCTCCCCCCCCCACCGCCCCAAAATAAACTCCAATTTCCATCCTCAAAGCCTGTGAATTTAAACACTGCTGCAATTGTTCTGCTTTGCTGGTAACATAAATCCTTCCACTGTGTTTACTCTCATTGCATCCAGGGCAGGGGAGGCCAAACAGGAAGAAAGGAGAATACTGGGTTTCTATCCATATAAGAACAAAGGAGGTTTTCTAGTGGCTGAAATTAATTCTGATTAAAAAAACCAACCCCAACATCATCTATTAGCTGTCAGGAACATGGAAAATTTAATCTGGGCTGAAAAAATATCCTAAAGTAACATTTAAATAAACTAAAAAAAAGTCTAGAATTCTGGATTTACAACCTCCTCCCTTTTCTTATCCTAATTTCACTGAGAGATTCACATTGGTGAATCCTTCTTGTGTCACTGTATCTTAAACACTTGAGCTATTAATGACTGCTTTGGATAAGAGTTTATAACAATATAGAATATACAAAACCAGTGATGCACAACATGCAGATGCTCACTACTTGACAGCTGATGCCCAGGCAGTTTCCAAGCAGAGGTCCCCACTCAGCTTTCCCCCTAGTTTCCATACTGGCCATGACATCATATGGTATAGGAGATCCCTTTGGCCAGTTTGGGTCAGCTGTCCTGGCTGTGTCCACCTCCCAACTTCTCCTACCCCTCCAGCCTTCTTGCTGACAGGGCATGTGAAGCTGAAAAGTCCTTGAGTTAGTATAAATACTACTTAACAACAACTGAAAACATCAGTGTGTTATCAACACCCTTCTCAGGCTAAACCCAAACCACAACTCTACACCAGGAGGAAAAGTAACTCTCTCCCAGCTGAAAGCAGGACACCTTGTTATTCTAATTCTTACACTAGTAATTAAAGTGTGAGCTGAACAAGCCAGCTGAATAATTCCACCTGCAGAGGCTGGCCCTGAAGCATGGGGAGGAGAAACACATCCTCCTCTCCCATCAGCCACACACCTGGGGAGCCAAAGCAGCACCCAAACCAAGCTTTTCTTTTCCTGCTGCTTTACTTGATGTTTTTATTCAGACCAGCTACAACAGTTCCCTCCTGAATATCAGGTCACTTTACCACCATTTCTGTCAGAGAGGCTGGGAACTCAAATTGTTGTGAAAAGTTCTGACCCAATAATACAGTATTTTGTTGTCCTGGCTGGTGAGGATGACAGGGTTTGGGAGCTTGAAATTGCAGCTCTATTTGTTTGATCCAAGTGATTTTCTTCTCCTGGGATGATTTCAAATCAGAAAGCTTAAGACAACACCTCAGGTCTTCCCCTCCACCCTGTGTGCATGTGTCTAGACACGTGCACACACACACATATACAGATATATATATATATACACACACACATATATATAAAGCAGAAAACATTCCACAGTCAATGTTCCTTTCTGAAAAGATTGCCACCAGCCTCACAGAGCAGCACCACATGCAGGATGTTTGTCACTCAAACATCTCCTTTAAACAGCAAAGTTTGTGTCAAAACCTGCTCTGAAAAACAGTGTCTACTTCACATAACCCCAAAGTACAGGTTGAGCTACATTTGAAGGATGAAATATTAAGTGAGATCATAATAATTAAATCATTCCATTGTCATCCCAAGCCTAACTCAGGTTGGCAGAGCTCATGCTCAATGATGTCACCATTTATACCTTGCTGCAGTTGGCATAAATTACCTTCAATCAATGAAAAGGATTAACATCTTTTTTCTTTTTCCATTGTCACCTTGGATCAGTTGCTTTTTGTTTTAGTGCTTTAAAAAATTCCTATGGGTGAGTTCAGTGGCAAGTTAAAACATGTGACATACTGCAGGAGCATGGTCAATGCTCTGGAAGCCAAAGGGGATGGAGATGACAAATTCCTTTGGTGGTCACCAGCACTTTGATAACATGCAGAAAGGCACCACCCAACTTACAGGTTGGAAAGACTCTCAAAGCCCAGCCCTAAAATAACAAGGACTGCTGTAGGATGGATTTCACCATCCTTCCACACAAAAAACACTGTCCCACTTTGCATCAGCTCCCTCTGAAATAAATAACTCAAGAACTACACAACATAAATAACAGCAGAATGGGGAGGGGGAGAGGGAAGTCATCTCTCCATCTACTAAAAATAGCTTCCTTTTGGCTAAGTTGTTCCTTTATGCCTTTCCTTGAGAAAAGGGTGATGAGCAGAATACTGATCAGGAATCACTAGCAGAGGCTGCCTCAGGAGCACATTTCTCCCACCACCTCCTGTTTCTCACATGGAGGAGAGGGTATTTTCCATCTCCTTTAACTCAAGGTTGAAGCAGTGACTGCCCAGTCCCTGCTCCCCTTCATCCATTCAGCTCTCAAGGCTTTCTCCACCCAAGACATCTCTCTGCTCAGTGCCCTACAAGCTGGTTGAGCTCCTGACCTCCCATGAAAAACCCAGCACTTGCTCTGGTCTTGCAAGGAATTGTCAAGAGGACAGAGAGACACATAAGGAAAGGAGGTTGCATCTATCTTAGAGGTCTCTCCCAACCTTAATGAGTCTGATTTCAAAGCCATTTGGAGAGGGACATTACCATCCTCTTCCCATGGGCTGAAGCCACCAAGATCTGCAATGGGACTTCACCCAGAGGCTGTGAGGAGATGGGAGGCTTGCTTTTCCACACAACACCCTCAGCTCCTTTAGAGGAAGACCTTGGGCAACTAAAACACCTTGTCCCACACTACAACCTTTTCCAAATTCCCTGGAACCTACTAAAATGGAGGAAAACCATCTGCAGGGCTGGTGCTTGAGCTATAGAGGCTGTGAGGGAAGGGAGTGACAGGAGTTGAATGCTGCACTAAACATCCTCTGATAGCCAAATAAAATGGGGGAGGGGAAAAAAAAGGTCAAATCCAAGGCTATCCACAGTCAAGCTTTATTTCAGGACCCCTTCTTCTAACACTGCTAGGGGAGCCACAGCCCTTTCAGACACAAGCTGTTCCTGCTATTGCTGGCTTTGGACAAAAAGCATACTGCTGCTAACCTCTTACATAAAGTGAGCAGACAAACAGCTGAATTGCTGACCCCCAATGGCCTTTTCCCTGGGATTTGTGGCTTTGCACAAAGCTGCCAACCTTTTACATGCAGCCCTTGATGGAGGTTGGAATGGTGCAGACCACACTGTTTGGAGTGCACAGTCTTAACCCAATTGTTTGTGTACAATGTTCCCCCTCTCTGAGGCCAAACGTTGGAGGTCTCAGGGTTATTTTATTTAGGTTTTGTTTTTACACCCTTTGGAGCCCCCTCTGTTTGCCTCCACTGCCATGAACATTGCCATGCAAGGACAAGGCTGCAGCCAGGGTTCTTCCTCATCCTCTTTTATGTTTTGCAGCTGAGCTCTCAGAGCTCAGGAGATATAAACTCTAAAATAGTAGAAACACTTCTTGGCTGTGAACACCCAAGTTTTCTGTGACTGATTGCAAGGAGCAGCAGCAACATGCATCAGGTTTCCTTTAGGAGTGGGAGCTGTCTTAGCAAGAGCAGTTGACTCAGCCTGAGTTTTGAATAAACAATTCTCTTCCCCCTCACTTGCAAATTGATTGATTTCACAGATTGTTAGAGACTTCTGTCGATTGGCAGCAGCTAGAAAACATCCATAAGGAAGCACCATTTCCTTCTGAATGGAGAATCACAGGCAAGCCTCAGGCAGAAGGTGCCAACCTGCAGTAGAGCAACACCTTTCCACTAACCCACAGGCTGACTTCTCCTGCCCAGTAAACCCCAGTGCTTCCAAGCAGCCTACCCCTCCTAGAACAGCTAAAACTACTCCAACACACCAGTAGAAGCTGGTACTCCAAGAGAGGACTTGAAGGACCACATGTTACCTGTGACCAACACAATGGAGGTTTTCAAGCATCCCCAAGTAATCCAACCTCACACATCAGAGGATGAGAAAGCACAAAGCCATGCAACAGCCCAACTGGTTCATTTGGACTGGTTGAAAGCCCAGACCACCACAATATTGGAATTCAACAACAACAAACCAGCATTCAAACACAGCAGCCAGCACAAAAATCACCAGGGTACTTTTGGTTTTCAACCCATTGAGCTCTGAGCTCCTAAAAACCCCAATATATCCTACTCTGGACTCTTCAGCTACCCCAAAAAACTCTCTTGGCCTGTTTGTTTTAGGGTAAAGCCATAGTAATTGTTGTGAACACACAAAGTATTACCTGGAATGACACTTCAGAGGCAAATTAAAGGCTCTGTAAAATTATTGTAACACAAGAGTACCGTGGTTTATTAACAGCAGATTTGCAAGGTTAATTTTCAATTATGTGTTTCTTATTAGTTTCCTAGCTGTCTTGCTATTATTAAATTTAAAGAGGAAGATACTTTCAATGTGTCCAGCTTCTCTGGCATTATTACTGGTAATTATTCCTATTTTCCAATTTGTGTTACTCTCGTGTCTTGCAAAAATTTGTAATTAATGAGCAAATAATTATAGCAGCACTTTACTGGAGCTGCTTTCACTAAAGCTGTGTCAGCTTTTGCATTAGGATCACCACTTTCCAAGGGTTTATAACTCAAGCATAAAAATTCACTCTGGGCAGAGCCTTGTCAGAGGAGCTGTCTGCTGAGCATGATTTTTGTTGGTTTTAAATGTTTCTAAGCAGCATTATTCAATTCCTTCCTTAAGTTATGGACATGGATAGAAACTCTCCAGCTTCCAAGGACATGAAGTTTACAGCTCTCCATTTTTCTATTCTCCAACACCTCTGAAATAAAGATATTCTGGTTTAAGGTGAAGGCATTCACCTTTAATATGAATTAGGGTACCTCAGCATCTCCCCAAACCAGAAGCAGGTTTTATAATGGTTGTTAGTCATTAACTTCACAAAACCAGACCCAGAGCTTGCCTTCCTCACTGCCTGGTCTTCCCTAAAACTCCTCCTACAAAAAGCCTTGGAGTAGTCACCTAGCTCCTGGAGAGCCACTTTTAGAGCTGCTTGACCTCAACAATAAGTTTAATTAAGGCAAGACTACTATGATTCAGCAACAAGTCAGCAGTGCTGGGTGGATCAGCTCCAGTTCAGTTGAGGTACACTTTAAAGAGCAGTGTGGATTAAGACACTTCCAGCAGCAAACAAACAGTAAAAAAACACCACACCACAAATCCAACTATTACTGGGAAACGTAGCCAGAAACCAGCCAAAACTAGTGAATGAAGAGACTTACCTGAAGCAGGTACAGCCAGTCATGGAAAACAAGGTTTATCCTCTTGAAAATCCAGGCAGCTTCTCCCTCAAACCTCCTCCTCAAGAAACAGCCATGTCGTCTTGGTGCACCTTTTATTTGCTTTTCCTCTCATTACCATCAGGTGAGGTACACACCCTCATTTAGTCTAATTAACTCCTCCTCTTTCAGTCAATTCCTAATGAGGGGAACTCATTTCTTACTCTCTGGGGCAATCCAGAGCCATGGAGCTGGAGTCTTTTATCACAATGACTAGGGTGTTGCAAACATACCTTCTGACTAGAACCATCTCCATGGCCAAATCCTGTTTTTGAAGTCCACACATTAGCAACCCTCCCCAAGACTTTTCAAACCTCACCAACTGACAGGAATGCTGATAGCTTAACTTCTCCAGAGCCTGGTCCAATCATAGCTGATGTTGTTAATCTAGACCAAACCCTTCCCACAAAACCCAACCCTTCCTCCTCATTTTAGGTGTTTCTTTGTCTTCCAGGTAAATTTTTCCTCTTGCTGACCTAGTGTCATGAGTTTCCCCACTTGAGATGAGTTTGTTAAATCTAGTCAGAAGAATCTAGATGTGTTGAGATTCCCTCATGGTTGATGGCCTCACATTTTGCCTGTAACCATGGTGCTGCTGGATTTATCATGGCTGCATGGCACAAGCTGTATCTCGTTATTCTTCCCCTGGCAGCTTTGGATAGCTTTTATTTAGCTGTAAAAATAATTTACATTTCTTGAGCATCTGAATTAAAGATAAAATAGAAGGATAACATTGAGAGCTGGAGATTTTATGCAAATTTATTTATAAATATAAATCACATTTTGAATGCAAAATTACACAAGTGTCTTCTACAAATTGCCCATCTCTTAGAAAATTAGGGATGTTTTCTCTTTTAAGAATAATGCCTTAACATCTTATCTACAATGTGAATGGAAACTCAGCAGACAAAGTGAAATGTGGGTACCCTGGGCTGCTGCTCAGGTCAGCTGTGTGACACATTTAGCACAAACCCCTACCCCTATTTCACTTGTACATGAAATCCCTCCAGGTCACCAGCATTCTCCCTGAGCTGTTCCCAGCCTGGGATGAGGTTCTGGCTCCACTGAAGTCACCACCAAATTCTTGGTTGGCTTTACTGGGCCATGATGTACAGTGGCATCACAAGTCCACCTGATAGTGCCCACAGCACACAGACATCCCAAGCACCTGCTCCAAAAGTTATGTGATCTAAATATTCCAGAATAACCTTTCTGGGAAAACTCAGTTGTCTACATCTAATTCCAATCCATCCAAGCATCATAAATCTGGGTGATTTTGGGTTTTCAGACTGGTATAGAGTATATTTTTTCTATATGCTCTCTATATAGAACATATTTTTTAAAGTGAGATACAAGCAATGGAGGTTTTTCTGACTTTGAAGATCCTGTAAGCAAATAATCTAACAGTAGTTCTTTTTCTTTCAAAATAATCAGAGATTTTAAACACAAATATAACTCCATAAAATTTCTGTTAAACCTTTTGAGAGTTTCTCTCTGCTCTAACTTCAGTCTTTACCTTTAAGCCCCTTCTAGTGCTTGGTTATTTTAACATTCTCTCCCCTTACACAAGTTCTCTGCTTTGTATCAATGGGGAAGAAATTCAATGCTTGTTTTCCTGGCTTTCCAAGAAAATAATCCATGAGGTCTTGGTTTTGATGAACAACTTCAATGTCATCTCCCTTCTTCTTGGTGGAAGCAGCATCCAAAACATCTCAGAAGTCTCTGTGCTTCCTATTCTTCTGCCACAGGCAGTTGTCCACTGTGCAGTCCTATTCCAAGTGTACCTTATTAAAAATAAAATATAATAAATAAATAAGTAAATAAAATAGTTTCCTAAGGAAAAGAAAAGCCATAAAAACATTAAGGGCCAATGTCCTGCTCTTCCTCTTGCTCTGCTCCCACATTGAGGTCAAACTCAACTCTTGAGTCAAAGGGAACATATAAAATGTCTTCTTTAGTCAGAAAGCAGCTCTGCAGGGTGTTTGCTACCTGAACCTGGGTAATCCTCACCCCTCACATTTCTGAGCTTGTTACACTCTGTATGAAGGCACCCAGCTGCATTGGGCTGTGTCTTGCTGATCACTTGGAGATGAACGATCAAAATGTCCCTTCCAGCCCAAACTGTTCTATGATTCTCTGATCACCTCAGATATCTCAGACCAGTTCTTTAGCATTTTAAACTAGCTGATGTGCAGTTTAACTCTGCCTTTTGCCTGCCACATGGCACTGCTTGGCTCTCTGGGTGTACAGCTGAGGTGAACCACAAGAGAAGACCCTTCCCCAGTTGCGTTTCTCCTGCCTGCAGCTTGCTTGCCAGCTTGGAGGGAGCCCAGGCAGTGAACATCTGCCTGCTGAGCACCTCAGGAGCCTTCTGAGCTTCAAAGAGGATTTTTAATGATAGATTTGGGCATTCAGCAGCCAACAGATGATCTGGCTACTCACACCTCTGAGGATTTGTAAGACTGAAAAACTCAAGTTCCCCCATGGCTGCTATCACATGTGCTACTGCTTCAGGGGCATCCCGTGGACCCCAATACCACAGTCAGTGATAGAGTTGGGAGCACAAAGAACAGAGGTAAATTCTGCCTTTCAAACTGTAATAAATTATACATTTTATTTTATTTTATTGTTTAAATTTCACCTTCTGAGGAACTGTGCAGGGAAGAAACTCCAGGATTACAACAGAAAATAGTCATTAACTGATCCTCTGGAATTTACCAGGTTAGAAACTTTCTGTCAATGTTTTTAACCATCCTACAAAATTCCTTAAAAGAAATATAATTTTTTTGTTAGGTCTGTTGGATTAAGCTAAAACACAAGTAAAATGGATATTCTGCTGGATTAACACTGAGGACATGTTTCTGATTTTATACATTTAGTTTATAAAATCACAGACTGGTTTGGGTTGGAAGGAACCTTTCCCAGGTCATCTAGTCCAACCTCCCTGTACTCAGCAGGGACATCTGCAACTAGAGCAGGTTGCTCAGAGCCCCAAACAACCTGACCTGGGATGGTTCCAGAGATGGGACATCTCCCATCTCTCTGGGTAACCTGGGCCAGGCTCTGACCACCTTCAGGATAAACAGTTTCTTCCTTAGATCTTGTCTAAACCTCCCTCTTTTAGTTTCAAACCATCACCTCTTGTCCTGTCCCAACAGAGCCTGCTAAAAAGTCTGTCCCCAGCTTTCTTCTAGGCTCCTTTAAGTCCTGAAAGGCTGCAGTGAGGTCTCCCTGGAGCCTTCTCTTTTCCAGGCTGGACAACCTCAACTCTCTCAGCCTGGTCTCACAACAGAGGGGTTCCAACCTCTGGAACCTTCATTTATCACAAGCACAATACATTTTGTAGCTTTATCAGCATACTCAGAAGGTGCCAAGGAGGGATGGGCAGAAAGTTCCCCAGCTCCACATTAATCTTGGTGCTTATAAGGTAGCAACTTCTGTTGTGAGGAGCAGGAGAGTGATGTCTATGGATGTTCAGCTTTGCATCCTAGCTGGGAATGGACCAAATGCATTCATCCAGACATCCATATGGTGGAGAAGAAATGAAGAAAATGCTGAAAAAGAAGGGGAAGGGAAAGGGAAAGAGAAAAGGGAAAGGGAAAGAGAAAAGGGAAAGGGAAGGAGTATGAATGAGAAACATCATAATTAAGAGGAGCCAAGTTAACTGGAGACTGGTTTAACGAATATAGAATAGTTTTACATCTCAAGAGGGATTAATCCTGTTACAACCTCAGCCAGGGCCTGAAGCCCTAGTCAGGAGGAGCTGATGTGCTTCAGTCCCACCCCAGACAATTGGATTTAAGCACATGTTTAAGTACGTGGCTGAGCAGGGATGGTTTGCAAGATCTCTACAAAAGCACAACCTTCCATTCTCCCAAACCATATGGGTCTGACTTCCCAGATGGAGTGACAAAATAAAAATATAGGCTAAAAATAGCTCTCTCACAAAAAGAAAAAGAATATGCACTGGCTGAAGGCTGCTTCCTGTGCTCCCATTTGATTAGCCTCATGGTTTTTATTTCTTCGGCAGCGATTTCAATTTAGCTCTGATTTGGAGCATGAAAAGCTGCTTTTATAGTTGTAAGCAGAAGAGAAAAAGGCATCCGGGAATCAAATATAGAAGAGCTCTTCTGGCTTTATGGTAGCTGCAGGAACAAGTAAAATGATTTTTAGAGCAAGAGAAAACAAAGTGATGCTGGGAGATGATCTAGCTTTGCAATCTGGATTGAAGTTCCCTGTCAGCCCCTCCACGAACACAGAGCATTACATATTCTGTGCAGCTCCAAAGTAACCTAAAGGAGCCAAAAATTGTCAGAGCAGAAATCCCCTGTGCAGGGAAGGGATCTCTGCCAGCACGGCTCCCACCCTGCTCGGCACGGCGGCCGCACGCTGCTCCCTGACAGCTCCTTCTGTCCACCGCGAGGAGAGGAGCTGCAGGAGCTGCTGCCTCGGCGGCGCGGCGTTGACGGATGGTCTCGAACGCAGACAGTCCCATTTGGCCTCTGCTGGAAGATGCCTTCTTCAAAATCATCAACTTTTTCCTTTTTTTTTTTTAAAGGAAAAAAAAAAAGACCTGGGAATTTGAAATTCCTTCTCACGTCAGTTGGGTCAGGGAGCAAAGCAGCAACCAAGCACCCACAGAGCTGCTGGTGGCGTTTAAGATCTGAACCCTTTGGCTTTGGAGGAGATCGAGGAGGGAAAATCAGTCTTGGTCTTGATTTTATCAATGGTCTTTGTCTTATCAACGGTACTGATCCCTGATCTTACCAATGCTTGTTAATATCTGAAGGCTGGGGGCAAGAGGCTGGGGCCAGACTCTGCTCAGTGGTGCCCAGGCACGGCCCAAGGGGCACTGGGCACAAACTGGAAGCCAGGAGGTTCCAGCTGAGCAGGAGGAGAAACTTGTTTGGTGTGAGGGTGTTGGAGCCCTGGCTCAGGCTGCCCAGAGAGGCTGTGGAGTCTCCTTGTGTGGAGAGATTCCCAAGGCAGCTGGAGGTGATCCTGGGCAAGCTGCTGTGGGTGACAGTGCTTTAGCACAGGGGTTGGACTGGATGATCCCCAGAGGTCCCTTCCAGTCCAGCTGTTCTGTGATCACGTTGTGGGAGCCTCCTAATGTCAAGTTCATAGTCGAAGACTCAAGAAGTAAGTCTCACAGCTGGATTTAACAGGAATGACTTTCCCCTCCTTGGCACTGGAGGACAGTTGGGCAATGGCACCACAGCACAAACACATCAGCATGCCTCCACAGCAGCTAGATCTTGGCTAGACAAAGGGCTGAAGAGCCCTACACTGACCATGGGGGTTTTATGCTTGATTTGAGACTGACACTCCTCATTATCTGTGTCTTTTTCCAAAATAAGTAAATAGATAGATAACCAATAGGTAACAAAAAACATTCCCATTCAGTGTCCCAGGATGATAGAAGAAATCATGTCTTGCTTTTCCAGCTTTTCAGTTTTCCCACATCTGTGAGATTTCTTGGGTTTATGCAAATAATAAGGATGAATTTCCTGATGGTCTCTGATGCTGCTGTAATAACACACTCTGGGAGAGCTTTCCATCCTCTTTCTGGGTTAATATTTGTTGCTGTGGTTGCAGAAGAGAAAGAAAACTGAGAAAAAAAAATGTTTGTGAGAGAAATGTGCCCCTCTCCTGAGTGCAGAAGGGGCTAGCAAGAGGGGTGAGGTGGAGGGTGAAGAACATCTCCCAGCTCCTGTGCAGCCTAGAAGGAATGAAAAAGCAATAAAAGGCCAACTCCTCCATGGCTTTTTTGTATCAACAAGGTGCCTAGAGTGAGAAAAAATAACCAGATTGGTGTCCAGGATCTCCTTTCTGGGCACTAGGGAGGCTCTTGGCACCTGTCTCCAAGCCACAACCTCAGCATCTGCAGTAGGTCAAAATAAAATTCCTTTATTTATTTATTTATCTTTAATCTCTCTCCAGTTTATGAAAGCTTTAGGAATGGCTTTTCCAATCTGAGCAAAAGCTCTAGATTTACCCTTAAAAGAGACTTTTCTAATATCTAAGAAATATTAAAACCCAAAGAGGGAAAACAAAAGATATCTAGAGTGGGAAGAAGCTGAGCTGTAAAAGCTTTGGAGGAGAAAAGATTAGAAGCCAGCTTTTCTCTAAAGAATTTATAGAGAGAAAAGAAAAAAACCAACCCACAACCACATAACACCACTTTGGAAACAATTATTTACAAAGTTCAAAGTATTTGGCAGCCTTTGCTTTGGTAAGATAAGGGGCAACAAACACCATCCACAGTCAGAAGGAGTTAGCCCAATTATTTCTGTCAGCAGCAGTGATTTGACAAAGTCTCTCTCTAGTTATTTTTTTTTTTTTTGCTAGGAGGAAATACTTTGCTTGCTTCCAGTTCATTTTTTACATTGCTAATAAGTCTCTTAGCAGCTAGATTAGAAGTGCCTCTTCCAGCAGGAACAGGAGGATCGCCCTGAGCGCAGCCAGAGGTCTCCTCTCCGGAAAGAACCTGATTGAAGCCGAGGAGAATTTTGCCTGAGGAGGTTCACTGCAGGTGTTTGGTCCCTTCTCTGTAACCTGCACTGTTACAGAAGCTGTTAATAATTATTATACACCAGCAATCTTCAGAAACATGATCTAGGACTATCCTGACCTTTTTACCTTGCCTTACATCCAGAAATGAGGAGGAGTATCCAGGGCTACATGCCCGGAGAGTAGAAAAGCATCCACCTGCCTGACAGGCTCTCTAAGTCTCAGGAACCTTAAAAATTTGTTCAAAATGATCCAAAAACTCTCTGAAATATCCTAAACCTGGCTCCTGCTGAGCCAGCTCAACCTTTTAAGGCAATGTAAGATCAGAAGGGTTTAACTTAAGTAGAAAAGCCATGGATAAGAGAGGAAGGTGATCAAAGAGAGCTCTTTCCAGCCAGCACCCATGGGTCCCACTTTCCTGAGCTCCATGGATGGGGCACATTGCCTCAGGAGATGCTGAAAAGCACCTGGCTCTGCTCTCTGGAGGTGAACCAAAGGAGGAGCTGGATTAGGGCAGGAAGACAAGTAATGGATCCAGGAGACAAAGAGAGAACTAAAACTTTCTGACACATCACCAGGACAATCTGAAAAGAGAAAGAGAAGGAGGAAGAAGGAAGGAGGAAAAAAGGAAGAAGGAGGAAAGAAGAAAGAAGAAAAAGGAAATTCTATCCCTTTGTGGATAAACACAATGATATGAAGTCTGCTCCAAGGTGGTGAGAAGCCCCAAGCTGCCCTTGGCACCTCACCTGCATCTTGCAGAAGCAGCTCTGCTCCCTGGCTGGGAATCCATCAGTCCAACAGCAAAGAGCATGTCAATACCCTCTCCTGTGGTAGGAAGGGCAGAAAGACTTAAAAAACAGTGGGTTTAGAGCTGCTAGAAATGACAGCTGGTAATGCCTGGATGGAACAAAAAGCTGTTTGCAGGGAGGTTATTGTCAAGTGTTCCCTATTCTGTGGCACTTTGCATGGAAAACAGAAATAATGCCCCTTGGGAAGCTGCCTGGTAAAGAAATGCAGTGTCTTAATTCACCCAAAGTAGTGCTCACTTGGCCAAAGAAAATATTGAGGTGATGAAGAAAGAGGATCAGCTTCCAGCTTTGGATATTCTGGGCAACTCTTGGATTGATTCATTCACAGGCACTTCAGTGAAGAGCAAGAGGTTAGAGGTGTCTATGAATCAGAGAATCAACTGGGTTGGAAGTGACCTCCCAGATCATCAAGTCCAACCCTTGATCCAACACCACTATGATTGCTAGATCATGGCACTAAGTGCCACATCCAGTCTCATCTTAAAAACCTCCAGGAATGGTGATTCCACCACCTCCCTGGGCTGGCCATTGGAGACATTGTAAGGAAGCATCTGACAAAGTTACAAAGCTAAATCCTACACCCAGAAAAAAAAATGGCTAAATTCTTTAAATCAAGTTATTCCATTTTAATTCCTCATTTTTGGGGTTTTTTTTTGTTTGTTCCAAATGCTTTGTGGCAATTTATGTCAAAGAGCTAAGTCGTGCCCTGTGGTGGAAGCTGATGTCAGGCAGTGATGGGAGTGAAACACTGACTTTGGATAAGTGTTTGTACCTCTGATGGAATTGACTCATTTGGTGAGATTATAGAAAATGCAGCCTGTGATTATATATGCCCCTAGAGGCCTCGTGGAGGTGAGATTATGCATCTCCCAATTGTTATTTTACCAGGCAAAATGAAAAGGACTAAGTAAATAAAACATCTGCAGGATGTGACTTCATCACACACTGCTGACATCTGCTTATATGATTTAAAGGATGTTACTATGAATATCAGAGTTGCTAATGTAAAGGAGGAAGAACTCATAGGTCAGCCAAGCAATAATAAATATTAGCATAGGTTTCCCAAGGCCAGAAATGGCTGAAATGATAATTGGAATTATGATTTTCCTCTTGAATTATGTGATACTGAAAACACTTTGGTCGTTGCTGCTGCTGCTGCTTTCCTGGAACTGCTCCATTAGAGCCAAGCAGATCTCCTCTCCAATCTTTCTTAGTCCAAGAAAGAATGTCACCTTCTCATCAGGATTAGTTTTCTTTCAGATAGGCACCCACCTTGCTGTGTTAGAGAGGTGCAGTGAGCTCCAGGTACGTGGTCCCTGTGGTTTTGGGTGCTGGGCTGAGGATGCAGCACCTCACCTCTGGCATCCCTGTTAGATACCTCAGGGGTAAGGTAGAAAAAGAGGGAAAAAAACCAAAAGCCTCATAACTGTGGCCACAAAACAAGCATCTAACCTTGTCCTCTTCCCTCTTAAACACCAGAATAAAGTGCTCTCAAAACACATTAAGGCAACAGCCAATATATTAAATTGGATGAAAGATTGGTCTAAACAATCTGCTTTAAATTGACAAAACACCTGAAACTCATGGTGCTATTTATGACAGCCCTGAATTACTCTGGACACACAGAAGGCACCCCCCCCCAAAAAAAAAGTGGCTGCAGCCTTTAATATAATTCATTTAGGAGTTATCAGGCAACACATTGAGCAGAAAAAAAAAAATCCTCCAGCCAGGCTGGTGCTGCAGAGAAATGCTTTCTTCCAGAGGGTGAGGGGCTGACAGGCACTTTAGAGCACCAAGGGTCATTTTTCACCTGGTTTCCCCAGCTTGCTACATCCCTCCCTGTGCTGAATCCACCCCAGAGTGGTCTGAAAGTCATGAAAACATTGTGGGAAATAGTTGGTGGTGGGTGATGATGGCATTACCTGGGGACTCCTGTCACAGTGAGCTGTGGGAATGCTGCTAAATCATATGGGTTTAGGGGAAAAAATAATAATAATAAAGAAATAAAAAGCCCTGTAATGTTATCTGAATATTATTGGGCTGTTTTCCCTTTAAAGCTTGGAACTCCTTGCTGCTGGGAAGCTCAGAGCTGAGCAGTCACCTTCTAGCTGGTGGCTGATGCTGAAAACATTCTGTACAGAGGAACCCGGCTGCACCACGAGTATTTCAGTGTGGTTACACACACAGAGAAAAGTCTAAAATTAGGTCATAAATTATATAATCTTGCAAGGAAACAACAAATTTAATGACTGTGCCAAAGCAGAGATAAAAGCTGAGGAAGGAAATAGCATCTTGCTCATTAAATATTAAGGACCAGATCCTTCAAACGTTTTTCCAGTGATGAACTCGGTGGGAGCTTGGCATCTGTATTTGTGTGTGCTCTATAGAATATGCTTATACATCACCTACAAGTGCTGAATGTGATTTATGGAGCACACACACCTCGTAAGTGTATTTATAATGCATAAATACACTCCATCAAGAGCAAGGAAGGTGATTAGTGACACTTGCCTAAGAGGTTTAATCAGATATTTTGATGGCTTATTTCCAGTGTCGCTCCAGAAGGGTTTTTCATCAGAGGGCACTGAGCAAAGGCAGGTAGAAACATCTCTTTATGGGTTTTTTTTTTTCCACACTTACAGCAGCAGCAGCAGATATCACAGGCTTGGAGATCAGCTCTGTGCCACCTCAGTGGGCTTGAAGAACCCTGTAAAAGCAGAAGGATTCCTGAGTTATAACAATGGACTGGAAAATTCCCTACAACCTTTTGAACCCCTTCCTTCAGGCTGCCTTAAGCCTTTCTTCCAACCTCCCAGAAGCCAAATCTGGTTTGCTCTACCTGAAATAATGCAGGGCTGAGGTTTTGTGCATATTCCCTTAAAAGTTGGGAGCCATTCCCCTGGGACTGATGTCCTGAGTATGTTAATGAGAGGGAATGAGCATCTCTGATGGAAGAAGGCAGATCTCTCTCCCATCCTTTGCTGTCGTCAAAGCCTTGCTGATAACCATGTCCTTTCTCTCTTTTTTTTTTCCTGGAGATTTGAGTCATTTGTGGATTGACTACATAATCCTTGTGCTGAAACCTGGGAAAAACTGCTGTTGATGCCCTTGGCAAATTCTTATCCTAAAAAAAAAATAAATAAAAAGGATGAAAAAAAAAAGACCAAGTAATTTCAATTCCATAAAATATATTAAATGCAGCACACAGGTATGTAAATGGGAAACTCCATAAGTGTAATTTGTCCATTTAGAGCCTGCTGTAAAGGCTCTAAAAGTTAATTTAAAAGCTTTTCATTGGTTTTAATGGCCTTTAGATCAGGCTCCTATTATTCACTGTGTATCCTGTTTGTTTCAGTGCAATAGTGTATTTGTCTCTAAGGTGAAGGGTGTGGATTCTAACACATGTAGATCCAGTGCTTCTTGTCCAGAGGCAAAGCTGGTGAAATTTATTGACTTCAGCAATATACATCAAATCTAAAATTAAAAACCAAACAAACAAATAGTCCCAAATAATGATTACACTTTTTAAAAGTGAGCTAAAAACACCAGGAGGTCATCTTTTCTTTATAATAAAGAAATACTAACACCACCTAAACGCATTTTCAGCATCATCAAAGCCAAATGGAATTTCTCATAATTCCTCATTTCTGACTGCAGCAGCCCACCAGAAAAAAAAAAAATCAAATCAAATCAAATCAAAATGACATGTAAATGATTCAAAACCTCTTGAAGAAACAGCATTATTTTTTCCCCCTAATTTG
This sequence comes from Galbula dea, assembly GCA_013399015.1. Classification (NCBI taxonomy): domain Eukaryota; kingdom Metazoa; phylum Chordata; class Aves; order Piciformes; family Galbulidae; genus Galbula; species Galbula dea. The sequence continues at coordinate 296,501 of VWZX01007335.1, forward strand.
AGGAACCCAACCCAAGCTCAGCAAGGGATAACAGCATTACAGTCGCTGCACAGAGAATTTAGCCACTCCTCATTCTAAATCCTTCTCAAAGGCTTTATTGCTCTGAGGTGGCTGATACCAGCCCCTACACAACAGGGCTCCCCTACCATTAACCATGAGAGATAGGCTCCCCAAAAGAAACTATAGCAAAGTAATTGTAAATCTCTAATGATGCATAAAACCAAGCTGAATTGGCCTTGAATTCTCAGCATAAAAGAAATGAACCATCCAAGGAACCAGTTCTGGGAGTAGTAGAACATCCCCCAGTGTGGAAGTTGTTTATGGGGTTTGCTGCAGTGGAAATATTCCCACTGATATGGAAGTGTTACCAATTCATTCCAAATGCCCAAATGCTGTAACTTCTCCTGATGCCATGTGTGACATTAAAAACAAATCAGTAGCCAGAAAGAAAACCTCATCTGCACCAGAGTAATTCACCAGCTTTCTTAGTCATAGCCTGTTTTCTGTATGATAAATTCAGTGGGTTCCTCATGTTTTCAGACCCACCTTGTAAAAGACTTTCAGGTTGGCTTTGTGCACCATGGCAGCAGGTCCAGCCTGGCCAGACTGAGCTGGAGCTGTGCCCCACCAAGACTACATGTCCCCAGGTGCTCAGCTCAACCTGGATTGACTAATGTGGGCAGGAGACCACCCAAAACCCTGTCCTCCTCTGTTGCTTTGCTCAAGAGGAGATCCGTGCTGGGACCTCCTGTGGTGGCCTTCAAGGGTGCAGAGCCATGGTCATACAGAATCAGAGAATCACTATGGTTGGAAAAGCCCTCTGAGATCATCCAGTCCAACCATCCACCCAACACTGCCATGCTCACCACTAAACCATGGCCCCAGGCACCCCACCCAAATGTTTTTTGAACCCTTCCAGGGATGATGATTCCACCCCCTCCCTGGACAGGCTGTGCCAATGCCTGATAACCCTCTTGGTGAGGCCATTTTTCCTAATATCTAATCTGAATCTCCCCTGGGGCAACTTGAAATCATTCTCACTTGTCCTATCACTTGTCACCTGGGAGAAGAGACCAACCCTCACCTCCTTTCAGGTAGACAGGGCTGCAGGTTTCTCCAGGAGCTTCAGCATGGTGATAAACACTATTTCTTATGAGATGAGTCTTACTTCTGTGTCTAGAAGAGCTCTGGCTTTTCTTTTTCTTTGACACTGCCAAGAGGTATTGCATGGGATGATGCTTTTCAAGCACTGGGGCATCTGTCCACTGAGAACTAGATTGACAAGGCTGAAAGGCTTGGGTTTGTTTGCTTTAGCAGTTCACAACTCTAAGAGGCAGACATCTGAAGGCTCAGCTACAGCATTGCACTGTGTCAAAAATCAGTGAAGGCACAGATTTGAAATCTGCATATGTGGGCAAGACCAGGGAGTATCTGAAATTAATTCCAATTCCTAGGCACTCCTCAGAGAACAGTATTTATCCATAAGAAGCATGCACCAATGTGCAGACCACATTCAGTGCAGGGGGGCTTTGGGGAAGCTGCAGTTATCAAGTAGGACTTTAAGGTTTAGCAATGACTTTTCCTTTTCTAACAGTATTTTAAATAATACTCTTAGAGAAAAGCAAAACAAACCAAGAAGCAGATGTCACTGATTTAAAGTCAACCTAAAATGAAATTAAGTGCAAGTGGTTCACTGGGGCTTGCAACTCTCTGTGCCATATACTACAGGAGCAGTATAAAACATACCATATCTGTGCAGAGGTGTTACAGCCTTATCTAGGATCCCTGTGGAAATCAGGGGAAGAAAAGATAAACAATTTTGTGAGGGACTTATAAAAAGGGGGGAAAAAAGACACCACAGGAACAAAACCCCAAACATTGATCTGACTCTTGTCTTACTGTGGTTAATGGAATTTTTAACTCTGACAGCAGTAAAAAAAATTAGGCAAAGGATAAAAGGTGAAAAAATGAAGTTTCCCTGTTCAATATCCTCCTTGTACATATGGATAACAAGAAAGGAATGGAGAAACTGATGGAAGAGGAGGAAACTGCTGCAGGCATAAGAGAGAGGTGAACTCATTCAACCTGCTACAAACTTCATCAACGTTGGCAAGGTGCTGGCACCACGAGCATCTTCTCTGTTTACTTGTGAGGGAGAGGTCTTCCCCTGGAAGCAATTCTTATGGCTATTCATTTTGGAAAACAGTCCAAACTACTTAAGCCACTGGCCTGAGGATCTCCCAGCAGTAAGTTCAAGCCAAGATACTCCATCTGACACCTCTATACTCAAAGGTACCTCCATTTTTCCCAATCAAATCAGAACAACTCTAATTAGATTTCAACAAGAAGCTGAAGTGAGATGAATGGTTTATCAGTGCTTCATGCTTCCCTGCATTGATTAACAGATAAAGAATTCTTACCTCCACCAAGTGAGTTGACAAACCTTGCTATAATTTATTCCTTGTACATGATGATCTGTAAGCACAGTGCACTCTAGTCAGGACTGAGCTCCAGCTCCCCTCTAAATACATTTTGTCCTGGCTGGCTGTATCCATCAGGTATTTACATTCCACAAATCTTTTCTATTCCAAGTTCCTCAAGGTTGTTTTCATTTGAGATCAGAGTAGCAGTAGTTATTCCAGCACAGAACACCACAATCTGTGGAGCAGGTTTGCAGTGTGGGCAGTTGTGTTGGACCATGCTATTACTTAGTGTTCAAAGTACTTCTCTGTTGGGGTTTTAGCTTTCCTTTTCCAACCCTGATGTTGTCCTTCATATTAGTGTGCTCTCTAAGTGATCAGCATATCCCAGAATCCCAGCATGGTGAGGGTTGGAATGGACCTCTGAAGATCAGCTTCTCTGACCCCTCTGCTAAGGCAGGTAAATGCAATTTTCTGTCACAAACAGATGACATTTTGCTAGAGCTGTGCCTTTGCCTCTTCAAAATCAGACTTTTTAACCCCAAAGTTAATCCAGAAGATGCTTGCTTACTTCTAAAGAAGAGTATTACAGGAATGTGGTGTGGCAGGAGCAGTGCCAGGGGCTACCTGTCTGCCACAGCCAGCAGTGAGTCCTGGCTACCATGGACCAGGCTGGAACCATCCAGAGCTGGGCTCCAGCTTTGGAAGCTGGCACAGACTGAGCTTATTTTTGAGTAATTTACTTTGTGGAATAACACAGTTTTGGTTAGGGTATGAACCAGCAGCTGGCAGGAGGTGTCTACATGGCTTCATCTGATTCACTGGTTCCTTTGCAGTTCCAATTTTACAAGGGGCATCCAACCCTTCAGATGGATATCCCTGTACTGGAAAAAAAAATGGAAATCTATAAATCTATTCAGATAAAAAGAAACAAAATCAACCATAATTTCATTTTGCTTCATAACCAGAAATTGAGCTCCACACATTTCTCCCTTCCCAGCCCTCCCTGACTGAAATATATCCTGGGTTATATAAGTAATTGTTTTGAACCCACTCTAGGACACAGCCAGAGACATGACTCCAATAACACATTATCAGTAAAACAAAGCAAAACAGTTTCATGTCCCTGCTGGGTTTGTATATACACTCTTAAATGAGCAGATTCTCTCATTATTCACCCTGATCTGGTCATTGTATGCTTAGCCACAGCTGTCACAACAGGTGCCTGAGCATCCTCCCCCTTCAGGGCACTGCCTTTTCTCTCTTGAGTTTGCTGTCAAATTCCTCTCCTGCCTTTCTCTGGTGGCTTTGCTCTTCCTTCTCCACCTCTTCCCAGATTCAACTTTATAATTACTTCTGAAATCATCCAGGGCTGGCTGACTCTGGATACAGCAAGCCTTCATCTTAAACATCAGTTCTTCTTTACAAGTTGGTCATAGGATGAGAGAATCATTCTGGTTGGAAAAGACCTCTGAGATCATCAAGTCTAACCATCCACCCAACACTGCCATGCTCACCACTAAACCATGGTCCCAAGAACCATATCTACATGTTTTTTGAACTCTTCCAGGGATGGTGATTCCACCACCTCCCTGGACAGGTTGTGCCAATGCCTGATAACCCTCTCAGTGAAGAAATTCATTATGATCTTCATCCCATCACAAGAAACCAGTTTATTCATCAACTTTAGCTGTGTTTCTCTTGCCTGGAACTTCCTCCATCTTCCTTGCCACCTCCAGTGACCACTTTTCCTAACAGCAATGCACAAGAGTGTCTTGCATGAGGTGCTTTGGGACTATGCAGCAATTAGAGGCTGATCCCTTCATGAGACTGAACCATCTCCCCCTGTGCCAGAGTCTCCAGCCAGCTGAGGATTTCCAGGTGGGCTCTTGCCCAACTTAGTAGAATCATTTTGGTTGCAAAAGACCTTTAAGATCTTGGAGTCCAACTGCTAACCTAACACTGCCAGGTCACCACTAACCCATGGCCCTCAGCACCACATCTCCAGGGCTTTTCAATCCCTCCAGGGATGGTGACTCCACCACTGCCCTGGGCAGCCTGGGCCAGGGCTTCATAATCCTTTCAGAAAAAAGTTGTTTCTAATGTCAAACCTAAACATTTAACATGAGAATTCTTTGGACTTAACATTTATACCCCAAGATACTCTCTCTCCACTTCTGTTTCTCTCTAATATCCTTCAGCAGTGGTTTGGGGTTTCCAAAATCGAGTGTAGAACTTCTCCCTCTCCTTTTCTTCTCCTCTGACTGCAGATTTATGTCCTGCATTTCCCCTCTGAGCTTAGCACTCACTGGGGATCTTTTATGGCAGAAAACCCTGTGAGTTTTAAAATTATCAGCACTGTGCTACCACACACTAACAAAGTTTATCTGATACAACAGCATATCAAACATTTTTAGTTCTGTAACAAATGTTTTCTTAGCAGGAAGCAAATCTCCTCTGATATTAAAGTACCTCTAAGCAGAGTGACAATTTTGTATGATTATTTTTGCTGTTGTCTTCAAGGAATAGAGTTTTAAGTTGAGGGCAAAATAAACACAGTTCAACCTCTTTTATGTTTTGTAGGCATCAGAATTTAAGCTCTGGTTTCCAAAGTGCTCTAATCCATCAGTCTCACTGAATTGTAAAGGCTGCTGAGGGAGAAACTAGGCTGAATGTTGGCTATGTAATCCATATCCATTTGATGAAGCACTGAAATGATTGGGCCAAAACATGAAGGCAAAAGCTGTCTATAATTTTACTTCAATAAAATTACAAAGCAGCAAGGAAAAAACCCAGCTTTGGATTCACAGACTACAGTCCTAATATCAGTTAGTTTTCTCCCTATAACTCCATAGTTAGGACTTCAGACATGCATATATACCTCAGGTTTCATCCAGTTGGGAATAACACCTTTTTCTTTTCCCAAACTTACCCTTAGAGCATTGCCTTTGCTGTCCTACACCACAGTGTGGAATCTCTCCACACAAGGAGACTCCACAACATCTCTGGGAAGCCTGGGACAGAGCTCCAACACCCTCACACCAAACAAGTTTCTCCTCCTGCTCAGCTGGAACCTCCTGGCTTCCAGTTGGTGCCCAGTGCCCCTTGGCCTGGCCTTGGGCACCACTGAGCAGAGTCTGGCCCCAGCCTCTTGCCCCCAGCCTTCAGCTCTTGCTCAGCATTGAGCAGCTCCCCTCTGGGGCTGCTCTTCTCCAGGCTCAGCAGCCCCAGGGCTCTCAGCCTTTCCTCCTCCCACAGATGCTCCAGTGCCCTCAGCATCTTCCTAGCCTCTGCTGGCCTCTCTCCAGCAGTTCCTTGTCTCTCTCTTGACCTGGGAAGCCCAGAACTGGACCCAGGACTCCAGTGCAAAGAATGTCAAGGAAAGGAGTTTACCCATATCTATCTTCTTTTTTTTTTTCCCATCTTGCTGTAATTGCTTTAATTTTACCTTCATTTAATTTACCTTCTCCAAAAATCTTTGGGCAGAATAAAAGAAACCTCAGCTGCAGGAGTTCTGCCCTGGCTGCTCTCTTTTCCATGGCATTTCTCTAGTTGTAAAAGCTCCATGCTCCATATTGTTAACCTCTCCCTATTCAAGGCTCCAGAAGAAGGTGGCTGTGTCAGCTCCCCAACCTGAAGTTCAAGACCTTTATGGGTGAGGCAACATTTTAGGGCATAATAACTACGGGGGGGGGGAGAAAAGAAAAATCCTTATCAAAGATTGACAGAGTTAGAATTACCAGTGGTTATCAGTCAATAATTGTTAGAGTAACTGATGGGTGAGGAGTAACCCTTCAGAGGCAATTCTTCTGTGGGAATGAGAAAAGCAGCTGGAAGGAATTCATAACAAGAACCTCACAGAGCTCAGAGAAATGTGATGCATAAACAGATTATTATTTCCTGTGGATATTGATGATAAATGAACTGGATTTGGTGTATCTGGGAAATATCACCACCCTCCAAGCAACTGGAACTCCCTGTGGCTCAAGGTAAAAACCTCTCCTGGAGCTCATGAGAACTCAGCATAAAGCAAGGACTAAATATCTGGGTCACTAGAAATACCAAAGTTGAACATTCTTTTTGCAGGCTTTCCATTTAATTCATCTTTCCTAGGGTGGGGAGGGGAGGGGGTTTGGAGTAATGAGTCATTGATTATTGCAGGGAGTGCTTTAGAGGGTAAATTAATTCATGTAAGAGAAACAGTGAGAAGTGTTAAGTAGCCAGATAAATAAACAAAATGGAAAGTGGGTTGGTCATCTTGCTGCCAGTCAGCCCCAGGGGACTCCCATAGCTGTAAATCAGCTCACTGAACACTGCCAATGCCTGCACTCCTCCTCCCTCATCTTTACCTCTATCTGCAGGTTTAGAAAATATCAACAACCCCCACAGAAAAAGCAAAAAAAAAAATAACCAAAACTCTGCTCCTCTGCAGGAAATTAGATCACCCATAATGAGATGACAGCTAATTACAGGAGAAAATATATGCAGCAACAACAACAACTACTAGCTTTTCCATTTAATTTAGAGAAAAAGTCTCTTCAGTGCATAAGTTCAGTGCAATAAACTGCATTTCTAAACAGAAAACCAAGCAGGAAGAGTAGAACACCTTTCATTTCTGGCTGCAAAGAGCAAAGGATGATGTTTGGAGAAGCTGGTTGCATCTGTGAAATTAACCCTAAAATGGTTTTAGGGTCATGGGCCAGGTGATTCCAATAGGATTAAATGTTAGTGGCAAAGACAATGAAATAAGGAAGATGCTCAATGCAAAGATGAAAAAGAAGCCACCTTCCTTCTTGGAACATCTCTGGTTCTTCTTTAGCTCAAGTCATCCAAGGTATATATTAGTTTATACAGAATATGAGTTATCAAGTCAGTCACTAAAGGGGAAGTTTGCAGCTGCCCATCAAGAACTACACACAGAGGGAGAAACTACACTAAAGAAACTCTAGAATTCCTCTTGACCTTACCTGGAGACTTAGTCACTCTTCAGGCTAGCTTGGATCACCCAAGATTTTGCACCACTACAAATATTTAGGAGATGGTGGAGATCCCAAACTCCCTGCAGTGGTCAACTGCATAAATCCAAAGTAAATGTTGCTTTGTATTTTGGCTGCACGTGGAGCTACAACACACAGGCATATCTGAGCTCCTTTGATGGTTTTCCCACCTTGAGAAAGGTTGCCATCACGTTGTGAGGACATTTATTTGCTTTGGTCTCATTTTATCTCTGCTAACCATGTCCTTTGCTGTTCACAGCCTTGGAAACTGAATTTTAGATGTTTGCCAGAAATATGCCATCAACATCCCAGCAAGGAAAGGTAACAACCACCTCAGTTTGCAGATGTGGATTTCTTCCATTCACACCAGAGAGCTAAAAAAACCAGCAACAACAACCAACCCCCACCTTTATGCAGGAAAATGTTAATGGTAGTCACAGTCTAAACAGGGAGAGATGCTAAATCCAATAAAGAAATGAGTCATTGACAATATGCACTCAGATCTAGCCCAAAATGTGCTATTAACTCATTTTTCACTGCCAGTTTCTAGGGGTAAGAGTCACATCTCCCACTGTGGGACTTGTACAGTTCAATTAAAGCACATTAATGGTATTCATCAAGGACCAGTGCTATAAGGTGACCATACCAAGCAAACTCTGAGCCCATGGTGCTGATGGTCCTGGATAGAACAGAATCATGGAGTCCTGGAATGCTTTGGGTGATTTATGGCTCACCAAGCATTTTGTTTGCAGATGAGCAGGCTGCCATGGAGAGAGGATTGATGTTCAACTTCACTTGCAGAAAATCAGAAGTCCTGGAATCACAGAATTGTTTCAGTTGAAAAAGACCTTTAAGATCCTGGAGTCCAAGCATTAATCTAACACTGCTTGGTCACCACTAACCACAGCCCTCAACACCACATCTCCAGGGCTTTTCAATCCCTCCAGGGATGGTAACTCCACCCCTGCCCTGGGCAGCCTGGGCCAATGCCTGACAACTCTTTCAGTGACAAAATTGTTCCCTATATCCAACCTAGACCTCCCCTGGTGTAACTTGAAGCTGTTTCCTCTTGTCTCATTGCTTTTTACTTGGGAGAAGAGACCAACCTCCACCTGGCTCCAACCTTCTTTAAGGGAGTTGCAGAGAGTGAGAAGGTCTCCCCTGAGCCTCCTCTTCTCCAGGCTAACCAACCCCAGAATGGATAACACCCATCTGTGTGAGAACCTTCTTACAGGAGTGAAAGTTCTCAGGCTGAAGCTGAACTAGACATACATATTTCCCAACTGGAAATATGGTGTTTAAAAACAGAGCAAGGAGCCCTTTCCCTCCCTGGAGATCACTGGTTTCCCAGACAAATGGATGGATTATAACCAGCCATTGTGCATTCTTTTCTGTCTTCAATGACCTAGCTCCCATGCTGTCTGCAATACTGAAATGGGAAACTAAAGCTTGGGAGGAGATCCTCAGCTGGAGTAATTCAGCTCTGCTCCTTGTGTCAGCACACAGCAGGCAGAGAGCATCTCCCAGTCAACACTCCAGTCTCAAAAAGTCTCATTTCTTGGCTTGAAGAAAGTGAAAGACAGATGCTTTTCCAGCATCAACAGACAGGTGAGTAGGAACATCTTTACAAACCTGGATTTGGGCTTGACTTCTATGGTAGAAATTTGCTTGGTTGACAACTCACAAAGTTGGGGTGAATTTCTGAGATGAATGCATAGGTTGTCCAGTTTGACCCTGGGCTGATGGCATGATGAGGTTCTGTTGATATTCCTGAAGTTCTTTTCTTCCAGGTTTCTCTGATTATTACAATTCACACAAGCATGTGGGGAGAGCATTCACCAACAGAGCTGTTTTCTGCCTTGTCATTATCCTGGTAAAATGTATTTTCTTTTCTTGAAATTGCATCTGTTTCACACTGATGCTCCTTGCAATGACTTACAAATAAGGTATTTATCCATCACTTAAATCACACCTTATAATTTATAGGTTAGTTATTTTGGTTGGGTGTCAATCAAAACTGGAAGCTGTATGGCAGAGCTTAGATTAGGAGGAAGGGATTTTCCATGGTAAGCTTTACTAAACTAAGGATGATATTGTAAAGAGCTATCATAGAAAAACCTGGCATCTAAGCATAAGCATCTTCCTGCTTATTTAATTGCTCCACCCTATGCTTGTTTGTAAACAGTTAATAATTCCAGCACAATTAAACTTGTGTAATTAGGTCTGCACTGAGTAAAAACTCTGACACTGAGCAGAATCAGTGGAGAGTGGAGATGGAGATTGGATATGGAGATTTCAGCCTTTTTTTACTGCAGCATACAACATCCTGCTGAAAAGGTGTTTGATATTTTGCCCAGCTAAGCCCTGTAGGATTGGCAAGGTGAAGATGATCACCCCAGCCCCAGCACAGCACAGCCAAAGGGATGGTGTTGGACTGGCTCTGCCTTTGCAGACACATCTGTAGCAATGTGCTGAGTCAGCATAGGCAATGGCACATCCAGCAGCTGAGCAGGAAGGTGGAAAATCACTGTAAAGTCATCTCCTCTGAGGTCTGTCTTCCCTCACCCCACCAGTCTGGAAGCTCCAGTGGCTTCCAGTGGTCCCCAGAGCACACACAGGAGATGGTGGTGGTCCTGCTAGGCAGCCACCTGCTCTCTTCTCATCCACAAGCTACAATTCAAAGCTTTTTTAATTAAACATTATTTATTTACATTTCCTTTCCTGTATTTGCCACTGAGATCTTACCAAACCCCACAGGATGAGAAACAAGCTGCTGTCAAGGCACCACATTGTCTCCAGACAAAGGTTACTCTTGAGGAACCAACCCTTCCAACACCATGAACACCCCAGGATGTACCCAAGTGCTCTGACCCCAGAGGAGGACAGTCACCCTGACTGCTCCTTTCAAAAGCCTCCCAGAAGAGACTGGGACAAAGCACAAGTCATTGCCTCTTGGAGCCTGTACAAACACAACCTCTACTCTCTGCTCCCTGCCCATGCCAGCATGGTTAAATGCTAACACTACTCACTGCCTCCTTGTACATGGTAGACCTCTGGTAGCTGCTGATAAATGTGATTTCAGGATGGGCTATGGTAGATCAGACATATTTGTACTTGTAAAGACACCTCCTGCTGTGACCCATCCAACCATGGCCATCTGGACTGGTGGGAGCACTGCTGGTTACACATGCAGGTGGCCCTTTGGTCAGATCAGACAGCAGCACTACCTAGCAGCTCTTCACACTGTGCAGAGCCCTCTCCATTAATCATGAGCTACCACACACCTCTTCAGCAACTTGGAGACCATCCAGCTGGACCACAGGCACAGGCCTCCTCCACCTCTTGGCATTACATGGGCAGCAGTAGCAATGCAGTTTGGGCAGCACAGGATGCTAAATGCTCTCTGTGGTGAAGGGATGCTCTCGGAGCAATGCAGGGCACCAGCTCAAATCATCTCAAGACCTCAGCAAGCCCTGGTCTTTCCACCACCCTTAGAGGAAGCCTAGAGAAGCAAGTCCATCTCATCTGGCATCAGCCTTTCTGGGTGCTCAGAAAGAAAACTTCCCTCTTACAAAGAAGAAAATCCTCTCACATCAACCTCCTGACAGGAGATTGGAGTGTGGTGGGGGTTGGTCTCTTCTCCCAAGTAAAAAGCATTAGAACAAGAGGAAACAGCATCAGGTTGTCCAAGGGAGGTTTAGGATGGACATTGGGAACAATTTCTTCCCCAAAAGAGTTGTCAAGCCCTGGCCCAGGCTGCCCAGGGCAGTGGTAGAGTCACCATCCCTGGAGAGACTGAAAAGCCCTGGAGATGTGGTGCTGAGGGCCATGGCTTAGTGGTGACCTGGCAGTGTTAGGTTAGCAGTTGGACTCCATATCTTAAAGGTCTCTTCTAACTGAAACTATTCTATGATTCCAACATTTTTGCTGCCTGGAACAAATTGTTGTTGCTGCTTTCCTGAAGAAAGGAGCAGCTTAGTCTGTATGATTTAGAAATATCATTTGCCTTCTTCCCCACAGATGGCAAACTCCTCAGTTTCTGCCACCACTAAACATACAAATAAATCATCAAGATATGATCTGCTAACATATTCAAAATTATGTTTGGCCTGAATTTATTTTATTTTTTTGTTGTTTTTTTAACTTCAAACATCAATTTCATTTCATAATGAATACATGCTTCAGCTCATAACATTCCATTTTTCATACATTTAGCAAAATTGCTTAACTGATACTTTTTTTTTTCCTCCTAAAGTAGCTTTATCTCTAACCTCAAACCATGCAAACCAACAAGAGGCTCACTTATATGATGTGCAGAATTCCCTCCTGTTGGCTCCATTGCTAAATTATTCATGGTATCAAGCTTTATTTTTCTTACAGTGGGAATTCAGTATCCCAACTTTTCAAGGAAAAACATGTTAAGGTACATGGATAAAATTTTAGAGGTCTCTCCATGCAGCTATTCCTGTGTTTTAGTTGCTTTTCTCACCAAAGAACACTATCACTCACCTACCCACCCACTCCAAAAGCCTTATCAGCCTTATCCTGGGCAACCTGCTCCAGGTCAACCTGCTGTGACAGCGGGGTTGGACTAGATGATCTCCAGAGGTCCCTCCCAATCCCTAACATTCTGGGATTCTGTGACATATGGATGAGGCACATCCAGTCCTCACTTCCAAAGCTTAATGTCCTTTGCAAGCCTCATTGTAGGATCATAGAATTGTTATGGTTGGAAAAGACCTCTGAGATCATCGAGTCCAACCCTCCAGCACAAAACCACTTCTTCAAGCACCATATCTACACCTTTGATCAAAGACAGGAAGATTTAAGAGAGAGTAGGAAATTTATTGTGCTTTCTGGGGGTCCTTACATAGGTTGGTAGGTGAGGTGCAACTTCATCAGGTGGTTTGTGTGGGGTTTATCACAGAATCACAGAATGTTAGGAGTTGGAAGGGACCTTGAAAGATCATGCAGTCCAACACCCCTGCCACAGCAGGATTCACTAGACCAGGTCACACAGGGATTTCGTGTTCCGTTCCCTCCCCACATAAACCACCTGATGAAGTTGCACCTCACCTACCAACCTCTTTAAGGACCCCCCAAAAAACCCAATGAATTTCCCACTCTATTTTAAACCTACATCCTCCTGGATGCAAGAGAAGAGCTTCCCAGCTTTGAGGCTCCTCTGCTTTCCCATTCAGGCAGAAGTTCTGGATCCAGCAACAGCTCAGCCTTTCTTTCTGCCTCCCATTGGCTCTGCTGCCCTGCCTTGAACCACCCGAGTGGAGGGCCACGTTGGGATGCCATAGATGCTCTATTCAGCCACCACCATGACCACATTTGAAAAGCCACCCTGTACCACTTCATTGCCGCAGATGTCCTTTACATCTGGCAAGGGCCGTTTCTCTGCGTGTCAACAGTAATTCAGTTTAACAGCTGTCTCTTTTGACAGGCTTAGTGTCAGACTCTGAAATGACAGGGTGACAGTTTTCCTTTTCTTTAACACCAGGCCCTGCAAAATTAACCCTTTGAGTGCAGGCTCACTCAGCGCCTCCCTCCTGAAGACAACGACTCAGAGTCGACTGAGGGGGGATTTAGGAGCCGTTGGGAGGTACAAGGCTGGAGGGGTTGACAAATCAAGGCACTTTGTCTGTAACTGAGAGTCTCACCTGAAATCTGAGCCTTCAAAACACATTAAAACTTACATTGAGTTGAAATAGGTGTTGTGGAGGTCGATTGCAAACTGGTGTGATAAGGACCTTCCCTGCATTGAGTTAATACAGAGAATCTGCTATTTAAAGTGCCTGTTAATACAGCAGCTAACAGTACCACGTGCATCAGCTCTCACAACTGTATGCACACATTTTCCACAAATGCCAGGCATACAAAAGCATCTCAGTGTAATTTCTCTAGGACTAAAACTATGCCTGACATCACAAAATCCCATGGTGACCTCTGGGGATCATCTAGTCCAACCCCTCTGCTAAAGCAGGGTCACCCAGAGCAGGTTGCCCAAGATGACCTCCAGGTGCCTTGGGAATCTCTCCACACAAGGAGACTCCACAACCTCTCTGGGCAGCCTGGGACAGAGCTCCAACACCCTCACACCAAATAAGTTTCTCCTCCTGCTCAGCTGGAACCTCCTGGCTTCCAGTTTGTGTCCCTGGGCACCGCTGAGCAGAGTCTGGCCCCAGCCTCTTGCCCCCAGCCTTGAGTTCTTGCTCAGCACTGAGCAGCTCCCCTCTGGGCCTGCTCTTCTCCAAGCTAAACAGCCTCAAGTCTCTCAGCTTCACATATTTAAACCACATATTGGTATGAGTTGTGTGGTTTGAGCCACCTTCTTGTTTTCATGCTATACCATGGCTGCCACAACAGAGGGACAATACCTCCCTGATTTGGTTCTTGTTCTAGTGAAACCAATGGCAAACCTCAAAGTAACTGCAGTGGAACTAGACTCCAGATCACCCAATTTATCTTATTTTAAAGAACTATGAAAGTCTTTCTGTTCTTTGTTTCTAGGTAAGGAGTTACACTTAATGCACTAAAATAAACCCCAAACCAAACAAAACAACAACAAAACCAAAAGAAAAGGAAAAAAAGGGTTGAAAGGATGGTACAGAGAGCACAACATTTAAATGCCTTTAGTAATTGCTTTTGTTTGCTTATTTACATGTTGTTAAGTGTTTGTATGTGCTACCCACTGCCATAACATCTGGGCAGCTCATAATATTTAGAGAGATTCACTCTAATGCCTATTACTGTCTCTAAAACCATGCCCATTTCTCTTGAGCTGAAATGCAGTGTTCTCATTTCTCACTCTCACAATCCAGTCAAGTTCTTCCTCTTTTAAATATAGTCATGACCTGCAGAAGAAGTCACTTATTCTCAACCACTCCATAGCCAGGTCTCTCAAACAGTCAAACCTATGTGTCCCTGCTCTGCAGGAGCTGGGGCAGAGATCCTGGTGGTTCTGACCTCCCTCCTGATACCTTTCTTACCAACATACATACTCCTTCTGCTCATTTCCATCTCCTGGGAATTCATACTTTCATAGCCAGAGGTGAGCCTCTGTGAAGGAAACATATCACTAGTATTTTTATTAATATCTCATGAAGTGAAGTCAGCTGCAAACACATATTTTTAGCCCAACATCAGCCCCATGGGAGCATGCAGGTTGCTGGGTTTGGAGGGTTAGGTTGCTATTAGTATTGCTCACTTCTAGCTCAGCCACAGAAAGCACAGATCCTCACTTAAAATAATTAACCACCCTGAAACCCACCACATGCCTGAAACACTAACAATCCTATACCTTAAAAAGCACAGATAACTCTCTTAAAATAATTAACCACCCTAAAAACCTCTCCCATACCTGAAATACTAATAACTCTATACCTTACAAAGCATGGATAACTCATTTAAAATCACTAACCACCCATCACATGCCTGAAGCACTAATAATTCCATACCTTAAGCTACACAGAGCACTATTCAGCTATACATTTTATGGCTACTATCTCCACCTCTTATGAAGTGTGAAAAGAGGCTTCCTATCTGTCAGTCTTTTCTCAGAAATGACTTTCACTGATTACTTAAACTTTCATTAAATAAGCTTTCCACAAGCTGTAAAAACAGAACCCAGTAGGGAAAAAATTGGCTCTCTTTTAAAAAGTGCTGTAAAGTCTCTTTTTGAATGAGTAATTAGAAATGTGTAAACTCTTTTATGGATATGTGAGAAGCACACACTCACACACACACACAGAGATTTGACATTCCATGCAAGTATTTCTGTGTGCTATCAAATTTCATTGTACTTCACAGAGACCAAAACTATACAGACCCAAAATACACATACATCAGTGGACATGGGTGATTTGCCAAGAAGGAATTTACATACAGGACAAGGAAACCATCCTCATTTCAATCTCTGACAATGGATACTCACATTCTTCAAGAGAAATCAGAGTTGTTTGTCTTCCTGCTCGCAGCCGTACAGCTTGCAAAGCTGTTGACAGAGCACCATTTGAGCTGGGCCTTTCCAACTGCTTACTGTTATTCTGGCTGCCATTGTCAGCTATCTTTTCCATATCAGGGATCAAGCTTAGATGAAGATGTTCTGATTCCTCAAACCTGAACACAAAGAGATGCTCTATGACCCAACAGCATTCCTTCCCCACATACACACACGTTCTATCCCCAAACCAGACTCTGCAGATGCTCTGCAACCCCCCCTTGTACTTTCATCACTCTGAGTCTCTCCCCTTAAAAGTCACATTATCTGTGCTGAAAACTTGATTTGACTTTGAGCCTCAGCAGCAGCTCTGTGGCTAGGAGGGGGACAAGTATCTCCATCTGAAACAAACATCTGGACAAGGGCAGATGGGTGCTACCCCTGAGTAGTGTTCCACCTCCCAGGGAGAGGGGGCAGGGCATCTTGGGGACACCAAGAGGGAAAGCCTTCCCCCTCCAAACTGGTAGGATGTTTGCTTGAGAAGCCAGTGGATGTCACGCTGTGCAGACGTACTGTGCACTATAAATAGTAATGTCTTCGACGTTCCCCTCCATGGAAAAATCTGCAGGAGGGGAAATTGTCTCAAATCTGTGTAGTTTTTGAGCCAAAGAGAGCCAGCCTCATTCCCTCCTCAGCAGGGAAGCTGTAGGTAGGGGGTATGCCCCTCTGACCCCCCTGGAGTCTGAGGAGAAAACAGGTCCCAGCTAACAAACAAAGAGGTGAAGAGCTGACCCCCATCCACTCTCCACCCTCCAGGTCCCCTTCCATGAGCAAACTCAGCCCCTCTCTGAGGAAGATGAAGGTCATTGTGAAGGATGCAAAGACATCATGAAGCAGGTAGCATCAACTACCACGTGGCTTCTTGCTCCCCAAAACATCCCTGTCTGAGGAGACTGCCAGACACAGCTCCCCTTCCAAAATCCCACAGATATCCAGCATGGAAACGGTGCTGAGGACTCCTGTGGAGAGCAAAGAGCATTGCCTCATGTTCTCCATTCTCCCAGTAAAGATATTAGTGGCAATGTTATTATTATTTTTTAATCCTCAAGAGAGTGATTTGGACTCCACCTGCACAGCTCAACAATCCTGCTGAGAGCAGAGCTCCTGCTCCCCACGATGCTGCTCCGAGCAAGTTCTCCAGCAAAGCATTCACAGGCTCAAGCTGGTGCCAAGTCTGTTACAAAACCAACAACGGGGCCAACGTTTTCCAGTCGAAGAACAGAAAAAAGGATGAGACAGGGAAAAGCTTCACACATCTTGAGTGTGAAGAATGTATTTAGTGCTCCCAGGAGCTTTTAGATGGGGTGATACAGGCAATATATTGTTTTGTCAATACCTTTTATTTTGATTTAATAACTCACAAACCCAACTGTCTATCCTCAGCGCGGGCTCAACTTTCTTTACACAAACCCCACTTCACTTTCAAACACTTTAGCTTTCAGGTCAAATCTCTGTCAAATTGATAAATGGGTCTATTTAAATTTTTTTATCACTGAGGAATTCTCCCTGGTGTCTTTTTTCACTATCAGATTTCATGCAGAAAATAACAGGATGCCTATTTTTTGTGGTTGCTGCTATCCACCACGCACACACACAGGGAGAGCAAGAGTCGCTACGGAGAGCGCAGATGTCGTTGTGAAAGGCCTGTGATTTGTCTGCAGCAGTGTCACTCCTGCAGACAGGGAGAGAGGTGCAATATATCCAGGAGCCATGGGTAAAGACACAGGGCAGAAAAGCCTGATATAGGAGAGATACATTAATATATTAATGTCTATAGGATATATGCACTAACTGCAGCCTGCCCCTGGGCTAACAAGTAAACAAGTCAAAGGAGTTTACCCTCTTGAGGCATTACCATGCAGGGTAGAGAGACCTTGAGTGAAGTTTAATCTTCTTTGGCTATCTGACTACTGCTTCATTAAGCAATCTAAGAAAAACTGCTGCAAAGTCAACACATTTTGAGATGCTCTTCTAAATAATCACCTGGTTTCCCTCCCAATGATCAGGAGCCAAAATATAATCCTTATAGCCCCAAGTATGCTATATATGTTTAACCTTTCCTTTAAAATGCTATTAAACGCTGAAGGCTGTGGCTACTGTAAAGATAGTCAAAACAGATACTGCAGGAATATAACAGCCTTTAATGACAAGGTACAAAGAGTTCTACTGAAAGAAAAGCAAGAGTAAGAAAGGTTAAATCAACAAAGAGCTTGGTGCCTCCCATCCTTTTTATGTTAGCTTTCAATAACTGTAAAGTAAAACTTCTCCTATACATGATTTGATTTCCAAGATCTGTGCATTAAATATTTGCTTCTAACTATAAACTTATGTGAGACCCAAAACTAATTTGCATTATTAATGATGCAAGGAAATGTGATGCTCAGTCCCTTAAGATGCCTAGTAAAGAAGAAAACGTTAGACACTTACTTTTTGTTTTGTTTCATTTTAAAAGGCAAGTTAAAATGATAAAACTTATTTAATTAACAGAGACTCTATTTATGATTTAGTTGTTTCTGCCAGCAAGAATGTTTTTACAAAAAAAAAAAGGCAAAAAAAAGCAAAAAAAAACCCCAAACCAACAAACCTGTCTGAAATGAGGCTGAGACTACAAAGAGTCCATTTTCAGCTTGGGAGTCTCAAGGGGAAAATCAAAGGGTTTCTTTCTTTCAACAGTTTGGGTGAGATGATATTTTGAGATGTTGACAGCTGCCAAACTGCAGAACCAGGAAAGCATTACCAAACTAAAATCAGTTTTATCTTTTTAAGGTTTTTTGCTTAATATCCAGCTCAACTTCTTTTTCACAGCTCACAGATGAAATTTCTACTTGGTTAGAAGGGGTTTTCCCCCCTCCCCCTTCCTTCCATGCTTGTGTCTACTGCTCTGGGCTAAAAGTGAACTGTATGTCTTCTGAAGTTAACCACAAATAACAGAGAACCATCATTACTACCTTTAGTGGTGCTTCTATTAGAGCAAAGTATTCATTTTCATCCTTTTCTTCCTCCTCATGTGCTCAGAGTGGAACCAAATTTCCATGGTTAATTATCATAATCATCTCTATCCCACTGAATGTTCTCACTGTGTTGACTTACAAGATGCTAGTAAAACAGAGCTTAGTCCTTGCTCTGATAAATAAGGTAGAATTAAAAGTCAACCTTTGAAATGTGTTTTCTACTTTCCTGACAGGAGTTATTTGTAAGACTCAAAACAAACCAACCTTCACTTAATAATATTATTAATAATAACAATGTTTTCCATGCAGCTCACCCTATTCTTCATTGTCCATTTTCTTCCTAAATCTTGTTTCCACTGCTAAACCCATCCCTCCTTTTCTAACCCCTTCATCTCTCTTGATCCCAAGACCAACCTTGTGGTGACTTCTCCTCTGCTTCACATATCTTCCCCATGCTTCTTCCCCCGCAGACAATCCCCACGTGTGGTTCTGCCTTCATCTCATATTCATTAACCAAATCAAAGTCAAACAAGCCCTTTCCTCTTATTGTTCAACCTGTCAGCCTCAGCAACAGCTTCTGCTTCCAGCCTCTGCTTCATCTTCCTACACCCACTTCTGCCTTCTGCCCAGCCTTCTCTCATGTCTTCCTTCTTGCTGTCACATCCATGTCTTGAAGAAGACCTTTTTAATCTTCTTCCAAGCAACTTTGGTATCTTCTCTATGCTTTTGTTTTATTCTCCTTCACGAGGTACATTTCCAACTAGAGATGGAAACAGGAGGCAGAAAGAGAAGAATGTGTTCTAATTGCCAGTGAATCATCATTCTTAGCATTAACAGAAAGAGGGTTTATTCTCCAGTTTCTGCATGTGCCCACCTCCACCAGATCCTACTCACCTTCACCAGATCCTACTCACCTCCACCAGATCCTACTCACCTCCACCAGACCCTGCCCACCTCTGCCAGACCCTGCCCACCTCTGCCAGACCCTGCCCACCTCTGCCAGGTTTCTCTGAAGCTCACTGACTGACCTAGAACAACCAGCCTTCCTGATAGGACAACCTGCTCAAAAAGTGACCTTTCAAAGTGTTTCATCTCATTAACTTTTCTCTGCCTCCCAGAGAAGATCTGACTCAGTCTTTAAATTCAACAGGACCTCTGGTGGAAGGGGAAACCAGCAATGGAGTGATGGATGGATGAAGAGAGGGAGATACTTCATGTCTCTTTTTGGGCCAACCCCATACATTTTACTCAACTTTTCCACAGTCACACATCCAAAGGGTTCCTCAAACACCTCTCCAAGCTGTGCTGCTTACTCTACCCCAACACAAACTGGGGATGAAGGGGGAGGAGGAGTGTGACAACAGGGCTGTTTGCCCCAACACTCCAGAAGAGGACATCTCCATGTCAACCCAGCAAAACTGACCTTATACCAAGACCAGTATGTCCCATTCCCTGGATAACAAACCTACATTTATTTTCTCTTTGCATGGGAAATCCCAGCTGATGTCTGTGGCTGCAATTGGACACATGCGAGATGTCCTCATCTAATACCGCTTGTGGCCAGTTAGAAAAATCATGCAATCCACCAGAGGTTGAAAACATAGTTTAAACCTGTCAAGTCCCATAACTTCCAAGAAGGGAAATTTACCATAAAGAGAATGGTTTCCACTTAGTAGATTTTCTATTCAGACCTCTGGCACATGAGCTTACCACCAAAGAAATCTTTTATGCAAACACATAATCAACGGAAGCCATCGTTCTCGCTGCGGTTAGATTTAATGTGATAATGAATATTCCAGTGCCACTTCTGGGTAAAGGGATGGGGTTTCACCTAAGATTCCCTCTTTTAAATATCTCACACAGGCACACACACTTGCTGAGTGGCAAATCATTCAGCAGCACCAGGAGAAGGACACCTGAGATGTGGCCGGAAAGCAGACCTACCTGCCTTGCTCATGTATCACTCCATGTTCCTGCTCTTGTAAACAGCATCACTAGCATGGCAAAGAGCAGAAAAGCTTCTTATTACCTATTTATATCTGACCCTTGCAATGGAGAGCACACCAAAAAAACCCCACAAAAACATTGCTCCACCAAGCTGCCTGTGGAAAATCTCCAGGAGCACCATGGTCACCCATGAAGGTCCCAATGGTCTCACCCCCCTGTGGAGCCTCTGTGTGGGGAAGCTTGGTGGTGTTGTCCCAGAATAATGCCAGAGCCATGAGGAATGCAAGTTCCCTAATTAGCAGCATTGATTTTTATTATCATTTGATAATAAATACACTACAGGTGATATTCTGTATTCATCTGAAAGTCTCTCTGCAGCTTGCACACATCTGCCCACCCCATAAGAGATGAAATCTTTCACACTCATTTTACAGGAATGGAATGTGGCTGAATTAATATTACTGTGAAAACTTTCACTCCCAGATTTCCCTGCCTAGGTCACTGTGTTTTACCTCACTACACAGAATCCCTGAATCCCAACACAGTAGGGTTTGGAATCTCTCCCCAGGAGACTTCACAACCTCTCTGGGCAGCCTGGGCCAAGGCTCTGGCACCCTCACAGCAAAGTTCTTCCTCCTGGGTTCCAGTTTGTGCCCAGTGCCTCTTGGCACCACTGAGCAGAGCCTGGCCCCAGCCTCTTGCCTTCTATCCTTCAGCTCTTGCTCAACATTGAGCAGCTCCCCTCTGGGGCTGCTCTTCTCCAGGGCTCTCAGCCTTTCCTCCTCCCAGAGAAGCTCCAGTGCCCTGGTCTCCAATGGACTCTCTCCAATAGTTCCTTGTCTCTCTTGAACTGGGGAGTCCAGAACTGAACCAAGGACTCCAGACATGGCCTCACTAAGCCTCAGAGTAGAGGGTGAGGAGAATCTCCTTGGACCAGTTGGTCACACTCTTCCTAATGCACCCCAAGAAACCATTGACTGTCTTGGCCATGAGGGCACATTGCTGGCTGATGGTGAACTTGTTGTCCACCAGCACTCCCAAATCCTTCACTGTGGAGCTGCTTTCCAGCAGCTCAACCCCTAACCTGTCCTGATCTATGAGGTCATTCATCCCCAGATGCAGGACTCTACCCTTCCCCTTGTTGAACTTCATGAGGTTCCTTCTCCACCCAACTCTCACTGAACAGCAGCAGAGCCTGACAGGTGTCAGCCACTCCTCCCAAACTGGGATCATCAGCAAACTTGCTGAGGGTCCACAACAACCCTTCTTCAGGTCATTGATGAAGATGTTGAACAAGACTGGACCCAGAACTGCATCCTGGGAAACACCACAAGCTATAGACCTCCCACTTGAACCTGCACCACTGTTCCCAGCCCTTTGACATCTCCAACAGAATTGTGAGCGATCTGCTTGGGTTTTTTGGGCTTTTCACCTATTTTGCAGTTATTGGCTGATGTTTCCCCTCTCCTCCTTGGTTTTTTTTCCAGTTTCAGGTTTCCACTCTGACACCAAAAGCTTTCCTCTTTTTCTACTGCTGTTCCCACTCAGCAGATCAAACACACACCAAAGAGTTTTCTCAGAAAATAATCATTAAGCCTATCGTGCAGTTTAGTTCAAGTGACAGATGAATATTTATTGCATTAATAAGTAATTTGCAATTAATTCAGGGAGTCATTTCCAAAAGAACATTGTGCTGTTTCCATGGTTTGAAAGTTGCAAAACACCAGTCATTTTCCTGACAAAATTTCACTATAAACTGCTCAGATGCATGCAGAGGGGGGGGAAAAAAAAATCTACCCTCTGATGAGAAGTGTCCCTGTGACGTGGGGACATGGCTCCCATTAGTGCTAGTGGCACCTCCATGAAAATAAGCAAACAACTGCAGGATTGATGATTTAGATTTCAGCTGCATGGCTGCTCACTCTGCTCCATTCAAATAATTAGTAATGAAATTAACAAAATTAAAGGTTTGGGGTTTTTTTTCCCCATTTAAAGCTCATAAACATCTCTTATAGAATCACAGAATATCCCAAGTTAGAAGGGAGCCCCAAGGATCATCAAGTCCAACTCCTGTCTCTGCACAGGACAAACCATAAAATAAATTTTAAAAAATCAAATGTTTGGTTTTCCACTAAAAATAAAGAAAAAACTATTTTTGAAGTTGAAAAAGTGCTCCATTTCCAGCTCTCCTAACTGAGATGGAGAGGTAGCTAATGGTGTCTAGAAAGCAAAGTTCTAGATACTTTATAAAAGCCTTAGCTGGAAGAGGGGTTTTAATTAATCAGAAAATTCATGTTCAAATGTGTATTTTAAAAAATGGTTGGGATGCCATAGCTTCTGAGCTAAAAATTAATAAAGCTGGATAAGAGAATCTCTCCATTTCCTGGCAGGAAAACCTGGAAACAATCAATTATTTGGAACCTTCTATCCACCTGGGGTGCTTTTTGCCACACCATGATTTCCAAGATAAGATGTGACTTTGCCTCAAATGTAATTTGCAACCTCTCAGCTTAATCCAGTTTCTGCTGAAGAAAAGGAGAAGCTTCCCATTCATTTGAATGAAAGCTGGATTAAACTCTGCTCCCATTCACAATGGGGGGGGGGAGAATATAAAATAAAATAATCTTAATGATTATTTATGCCAGAAATTCCAGTGTGAAAAGGAAAATTGGTGCAAATGTGTTGAAGAATTGGAAGAGAAAAATGCACCCAGTGGATATGAAATGATTCCACTAAAAATTCTAAGATTACTAATTACTCTGAATAAGCTCCTAGAAATGCTATAGATGTAATTAAATGGCACAAATATACTTGGAAATCCAATTACAGCAATGGAGCAATGATTATACAGTTGCATTAAGAGTTAAAATAAAGTATGATAGTAGATAAATGGGTATATTAGAAAGGCATTATTAGATTTTCTTGCATTTATCCAGCATTGAGTGCTACCAACCCTTCAAGCTAGGGACAAATAGAGGAAAACAGATAGAGGAGAAAGAATTGAGCTCACTTGCTAAATATAGTCAGCACCAACTGAGATATTTCTCCTAGAAGAGACAAAAGGAGAGATACCAGCTACAAATACATCACTTGTACAACAAATCAAAACACTGACTCTTCTCCACAGCCCCTGCAGTCCCACCAAAATTACCAACTTCTGTAAGCACCAGATCATAAAAGAAGTGAAACTGGAACCAGGATTTACTGCAGAAAGTTGAAAGATCCCAGAGAAAACACAATATCCCAATAAAAAGCCAATTATTGCAGGCATCAATATTCAGCAGTGGACTTAGCAGAGGAGAAGAGATGTGGATTCTATTAGGGAAAAATATAGTTGTGCCTATCCTTTGGCAGAGGAACATTACTTACAGGCAGGAAAAGGGACACCCACTTTATCTGTGTGCTTAAATAATTATGGGATGCTTTAGCCATTATGGCAAGAAATTAACATGGAGAGGAAACAAATCCATGCACAGAGGCAGAGGGAGTTTCTTGCTGATTTATAACAGGAACTTATCCCTTGCTTTGCTCTCTTTTGTCCTTGAAATTCATAGTGACTTAAAAAATATATAGCTACAGATATAGATGATATAGATATATAGATGAAATAGCTATTGATATATGATAGATAGAGACAGAGGTGGAGAGGGATAGGGATGGAGACAGGGATGGAGAGGGATAGGGATGGAGACAGGGATAGGGATGGAGCAGTATGTATCAGGTTTTCCAGCTTCTGAACCAGAAAGGTAATATTCACCATGTGCCAGAAACTTGGTTAAATCACCACTGTACCTCATTTTAACATTCAAACATAAACCAGGCACAAATTGCATGGAGGGGGAGGTTTGTGGGAATTCTTCTCTGGTGAACTGGTAAGTGGTTATTTTTTGGGAGGTTTCCCACCTAGAAGCACCTGCAGCTTGTCCCTGGTTTGCAGGCACAGGGAGAGGGATGGGAAGGGTTTTGGCTTGTAAGGTCACACAGACTGTATCTGCCTCCCCAGGTACATGCTGGGCCACTAGCTTAACAAAAAGAGAGGTGGGAAGAAAGAACAACAGCAAAACAAAAAAAAACCCTAAATTAGGCCTTTATGTGCTTTTACTATAAAGACAAACAGAAGTATCCACATGCTCAATGTGCCTTGGCTAAGCAAATCCCATAAATGTCTGAATTTCCCATTACAACCATGATTTCTAGAGGGAGATGAAATCTTTACCTCTCTCTAAATTGATGGGAGTCTCCCTCCTCCCTTCAGATGCCAGAATATGGAATTAGAAGACTATCCCTCTGAAGCCTGTATTTCATAATACTCAGATGAGATGCCTTTTGATTTAGGGTTTGCATGAAGGAAGGCAAAAAAAATAATAAAAAATAAAAATCCATGTAGTCTGGCAGCTCATCTAACCCAACTTTAATCACTTACTGTGTAGACAGCTATAGCTGAGCTAGTCATCTAAAATCCCTTTAAAGTCAATGGTGAGAAATAGATGGGTCTAGGATGCAATTAATTGATTGGAAGGAAGAAGGATCTATCATATATGGAAAAGAATTGTGGCCCAGAGGGTTCTGCTTGTCTGCAATGGCTTTCCAGGGAGTTCACACATCTGCATGGCAGTAGTCACCCAAACAAGGTGAGAAGAATATCACCAACCTCCATTAACTAATCTCTTTCAGTATTCCTCTTCCCTTCTGTTTCTACACCTAGTGTCTCCTGGGAGATCACTTCAATTTGGCACATTACAAGCCCATTAACCCCTGAAGGAAAAGACTTCATTCAGCTGATGGTAATGAAAATCTTTCAATCATACATGACCACTCATCTGGGCCAGAAGAACTGATCCAGCAGGTTTAAAAGAAAGCACATTAACAGGTAGTTTCATGCCAATTGTCACAGAAATATTCAGAGTAAGAGAGATAAGAGAAAAACTTCCATTGTTTTACCACTCTCCCACAGGCCCTTCAGCTCCCAGAACTCCAGGTCACATCCAAAATGTACCAGAAAATGATGTTGGTTACATATAGCCTCAGGAGCTGGGCTGTGATGATTTGTATGGAGAAAGAGGAAAAAATTCTCCCTCAGGAGGCTGTGGCATATCTGTCAACTTGAAAATACAGCAAACTTCAGGGGGAAGAAAAAACTAATAATCATAATTTCATCTCCACTGAGGAAGATCCAATGAAGTCAAGCTGAAATAAGTTTTGCCAGACTTGAAGATGGTGGAGAGCCTTCCTTTGGCCTCATCTACCACCCAGTGGACAGCCTTGTGTCATTTTGTCCTGCTTTGACAAGCAGGTGAACCAGCTCATTTCCTCTCACCCACCAAAGAGCAAGCATTGTAGTGAAGATCTTTGAGAAATCTGCTGCACACTCTGACAGAAGGGAGTAGGTTTTTTGTTTCATGTTTTCCTTATGCTGGGGTATTCATCTTCAAAGTGCCTCACACACAACCAGGGAGCCTTAGAAGCCTATCAGGGGCAATTCAAAGAGCTTTGCATGGAGCAGGAGGGGGTTCCTCTTCAAAGCTTCAGCCTTGTATCTGCTGGAGAAGAGCAGATTCAAACCCAAAGAGGTCACTTCACCTACCTGTAGTGGGATCTCATATTCAGGAGACTCCAACTAAAAATAAGGGATATTTCAGCAGTGTGAGAAGAGAAACCCTCTAAGCAATGCTCTTTCTCTCTCTGCCTCACACACAGACACATACAGAGCAATGTCTCCTTTAGAAAATAAAGATAATCCCTAACTGTAGGAGACATAATGGCCTCCAAAAAACTTACTCACAGATTAGCTCCATCCAGGTCTAAACACAAAAGTTTCCAACCAGCTGGATCACCACAAACCTCTGTTCAAACCACCTGCAGCTGGATCACCACAAACCTCTGTTCAAAACGCCTGAAACAAGGGAACTAGAATAAGCTGTTGTTTAATATATGATAGAGTGGTAAAAACATTGATTTCTTTCAATTACCCAATCTAATGCCATGTAGAGGAAATATTCTGCTGAGTTGAGAACTTGCAATAATCTGTGCTGTGGTCAGATCTGGAAGCCCCTGGAGAGCATAAGGGCTCTGCTAGGATGGACACTGTCTAAACACAGAGAAATACAGAGCTGCTTTCCCCAGAATTTATCATTTACCCAGAAAACACAGAAAAGTACTGAAGAAATTCTTCTCCTCATTTCCTATGTGGAGAACTGAGACAGGGAGAGATGCAGGTTCATGTACAAGCAGATCATGGGATGGTTCATGTCACTGATGAGGTTAAGAAAATCAGAAGTAGATTTTGGAGGATGCTATCTTGCAGAAGATCTGTGGAAGCTTTGTATCAGGCACTTGGCACTTGATAGTTATTAAAAGCTATAAAGCTTTTGGGACAGTCTTTGTCTCAGTCAGACTTCATGTATATTGTTATGTTACTCCCTGTATCAATGTAGTTATTGATTTATTCTTTTTTTTTTTTATCAGAGGTGCCTGGTTTTGCTTTTCTTTCAAGCCCAATTTAGAGATTGTCTCCCTTGCCATGTGCTTCATTTTGCTGCAGTGCTGACTGCAGTATTCCAGCTAGAGCTTGCCCCAAGCTCAGTTCAGAAGAGCAGGTCAAGCTGGATCATAAACTTTATGCCTGACTCTGCTCCTTCTGTAACTTTTGTGGGTTTTTTTCACATTTTCTTGCTTAGAAGGTGTATAATTCCACTGAAGCACTTGATCAAATCTACTGGGATCTGGGAAAAAATCCCAAATCTTAATTTAACTGTAAAATTAACAGGCTACATACACTCAGGTGTAGCATCACTTGCTACAAGGCATGTCTCAAGACCATTTGGAGACCTTTTCAAGGGTAAGGCAACTAGAACACACATTATGCTGGACACCCTGCTTTCAGATAGGTCCAAAGTCTATTTACACTCTATTTCCCTCCCCCCCCC
>VWZX01007335.1:323755-372938 GCA_013399015.1 Galbula dea
CCCCCATTTTATTCTCTACTGTTGTTGCTCCTGCAGTAACCTCACCTGGAGCAACGAGGCTGCAGACCCTCCATAGGTCTTCCCAGAAAGAGCAATTGTTTCATGCCCTGTATGTTTCCCAGGCAGTAAACCACCATAAAAGCACATCAAAAGTAAATAAAAGAGCCTCATACTATTTTCCTTCCTGCTGTGTGCAATCAAGCCAGAAAATGTCCCTTACTGAGAAAGAACCTGCAAATGACCTCAGCATACCTGACCCACCAGCAGCAATACAACAGCAAGGCTATTTTCTCCCACTCACTCACATGGTTCACTCCATGGCATGGTTTTGGTGGCATGGTGGTGTTGGGTCAATGGTTGGACTTGATGATCTGAGAGGTCTCTTCCAACCTTAATGATTCTATGATGTTATGGTTGGTGTGGTGTTGGCTCTGAGCTCCTCCAGCAGGTCCTGGGGATGCAGTTGGTCTCCAAATGCCTGGTTAGAAAGAAAAATCCTGAATGTGAATGAAAGGCAAAGTTTTGCCACCAAAAAACATGTGAACTAAAGAATTTTACATCATGTTATGTATTGCAGAAGTGGTCCCACATGCAGCAAGTCTAAAACTGGAATGGGTTTAACACAGCTAAGAAATAATGGTGGTAAAGCATTTTGAACAGCAATTACATAGAGAAAAGGGTTAGAAAATACAGAGGTAGACCAAAGAGCATCACTGCAGTGTCCAGCAGGATGAAACTACTCCTCTACATGGTAGATATGATTATGGAATTGCTGAAAAGGGGAAGGAAGAAGGAATGGGAGGAGGGATTTCATGTACCTTGGCCAACATCACTGTGCCAGTGACAAAAACCCAGGACATTGCAGCACACACATTTTGGTTATTAGCTTTCACATCCCCATGCTGAACCTCATTGCCAGAGCTCACACCTGATCTCCCTATTTCTGTATTTCTTATTCCAGCCAGAGCAGTTCATTACTTCATAGATGCAAACATTTAGATAATGCTGCATTTCTTTAACTATCTTCAAATTAGAATCACAGAATCATTAGGTTTGGAAAAGACCTCTAAGATCATCAAGTCCCACCATTAACCTAACACTGCCAAGTCACCAATAAACTGTGTCCCTCAGCACCACATCTCCATGCTTTTTGGAGCACCTCCAGGGATGGTGAGTCCACCACTGCCCTGGGCAGCCTAGGCCAATCCTTAATCACTTTTTGGAGGAAGAAAGTTTTCCTAATGTCCAACCTAAACTTCCTCTGCACATCTTAAGGCTGTTTCCTCTCATCTTGTCACTTGTTACCTGGGAGAAGAGACCAACCCCCACCTGGCTCCAACCTCCTTTCAGGGAGTTGCAGAGAGTGAGAAGGTCTCCCCTGAGCCTCCTCTTCTCCAGGCTAACCAAGCCCAGTTCCCTCAGCTGCTCCTCACAGCACTTGTGCTCCAGACCCTTCCCCACCTTCATCTGCTGAATTGTGCCTCTACTGCCCCAGATCATTGCAAACTATTGACTTCCCTCTACTTTTTCCCTTGGGAGGAGGTCTGCCAGGTAACTCTATATTCCTTAAAAGTTTGATATCAAGTTGTTCAGATGCCTAATTGGGGCTTAATTTCAAGACTGGGTAAAACTGTTCCAGCTCAGATGAAGTCAATAGGAGCCGAGCGACTTACATCAGCTTTGTGTCAGCAAATACTGACAAGATTGATCTCAAACTTTTTCAGAACAAAAGATTTCTGAAGATGGATTAAACAACACAAATGCTGAGCTGTTTTGCTAGACTGCAAATAGCATAACACATGCTTTGTGTGACATCTCTGAATTATCCCTTCGTGGTAATGTTGACATTACATGGTATTGACTCATGGAAGAGGCTTAAATACCCTTTTAAGTTTTGGAGACTGTTTGACAAAGCACTATTTCATTAACAAAATGTTAATGGGATCTAGGAAGCTTGAACATACAGCATAGCCTGCTGGTTCTAAGAAGCTCTGTTCACTGGCTGAGAGATGGGACTGGAAGAGAGCAGAGCCATTCTTATTTTGAAGCCCGCAGAAAAAGGACCATCTCAAGCAGGGCACTCATTGATTGAGAAAAGAGGACCCAAGGGTGCTTCCATCCTGCTCCACTGAAGGGCTACCACACCTTCTGCTGGAGAAGGTCAAAACAGCACAAACAAAACCATGTGTAACACAAGGTAAAGTAGGAGGGATAGTAGGGTTGGCATTGGCTTGGGGCTAAGGCTTCTTACTGATGCAAAAGAGAAAGACCTAGAGAGCACCAGCATGAAGAATACATGGTCTGGGATGATGTTAAGAGAAAAGGGTGATGGTGTGTCTACAGCTAAAACTGTTGGCTCTAAGTATCCTGCTAATGACACAAATGGCTCTCCAATAAGTAGAAGGGTTTAGATTTGATGGACTTGCTACTAAGGAAGAGATCTTGGTCCAGTCCAGATCCTGGTGAGCTCTCAGGGCTCAATATTCCTACTCATAGGGAAATGTAATAACCTAATCAAAGAGAAAGGAAGAACTCTCAGAATATTCCTCAAAAGTTTCTTGGAGAATACCCTTGGTTTTGTTTAAAAACAATTTAAAGAGCTTAGAGGAAAAACAAACTTTGAGGGAACTATAGGAAGAAAGACATTTCAATCTTGACTGCAAAGTGTTGCACTAAGTCAAGGACACAGAACTGTGTGATCTCACTGGGGTCACAGATATTCCACATGAATTAACAGACCCCCATTGAGCTGCTAGGACCAAGCAGGATTTCTATCCCAGCTGAAGATCTGCTCCATTGCCAGGAAAGTATCTCCCACCCCTCCAGATAGCTGACCATAGTTGACCAAAGCTCTCTCTGAATAAGCACTTTATCATGTGAGACATTTACTGTGCAGTGGGTCACTGGTGGCAGGGTTGAAAAGGGGACATTCAGATCTAAAAAAAAACCCCACAAGGCTCTATAGAGCTAATTTTTACAGCATCAGCTATCTCAAAGGCTCTTACAGACCTAGGAGGATCAACAAGTTCAAAGAACAGATTGCTGCAGTGTGTTAGCAAAGGT
Source organism: Galbula dea (assembly GCA_013399015.1). Classification (NCBI taxonomy): domain Eukaryota; kingdom Metazoa; phylum Chordata; class Aves; order Piciformes; family Galbulidae; genus Galbula; species Galbula dea. Next base: position 326,819 of record VWZX01007335.1, read on the forward strand.
TAGGGAAAGCTGGAAACCTTCAGGTCTTGCAAATCAGTCTGTGCATTGCACTCAAGTTTCTCTACTTCCAAACCCCAGACAAATGCAGATTGTCTTCATCATGTTTCTAGAAAAGTCTTGAACCAAAATCTCTCATTGCCTTTCAAACAAGACAACAAGACTCCAGAGATGCAAAGACAACTATAAGGCAGAAGATCTGTAGAAGGGGAGTTTTACTTCTAAAACTCCACCTCATCCCCCTTGTGATTACACAGAGACTAGGTTCAACATGTATCCAGGGCTGTAGAATCTGTTCTGTCACCTGATGACCCCTCCCCAGCCAAGAAATGGGATCAGGGAAAGGAAAGGAAATCATGGATTGAAATTAGAGTGGATTTAATGAAACAGCAAAACCAATATTAATATTAATGCCAATAAAAACTATACAGAGTTATACTCAGCCTAGAGAAGGTACTGCAGGCACCAAAAACAGTCCTCAGGAGGGGAATGATGAGTGAGCCCCTGCAGGGGTGGGAGGAGGAAAAAAAAAGATGAGGAAAAAAGGAGGAGGAAAACAAAAAAGGAGGAGAAAAAAAAAGGAGGAGATAAAAAGGAGAAGGAAAAAAAAAGGAGGAGGAAAAAAGGAGGAGGAAAGAAAAAAGGAGGAGAAAAAAAAAGGAGGAGAAAAAAAAAAGGAGGAGAAAAAAAAAAAGAGGAGAAAANAGGAGGAAAAAAGGAGGAGGAAAAAAGGAGGAGAAAAAAAAAGAGGAGGAAAAAAGGAGGAGGAAAAAAGAGGAAAGAATCCACCACCCTCAGCAAACTCCTCCCTTTATACTGGGTGTGACATTCATGGTCTGGGACACACCTGGAACCAGCTTGGCTCAGCTGAGCTCAGCTGTTCTGGCTTTTGCCCCTCCCAGGGCCAGGTCCTGGCTGTCTCAACTATTAATGGCCTGCAGACCATGGCTGGCCCAGAATTCTACCCCAGCCCAAAACAGGGCACACAGATTTCCAGTACCCTGTCAGCTCAATATTTACATCCATAGTTTTCTTCTGCTGCCTCATTCAGCCACAAAGGTTTTGACTGTAAATTAAAAATAAACAATCAAAAAAAAAAACCCAACCCAGAACCCCCCAAACTAAACCAAAACCAAAACCAAAACCACAGGAAAAAGCCTGCATTAAACAAAAAAGTCCTCAACTACATCTGCAATTGCCTTAACACAGAGCTCACTAGAAGCAACAAACACTACATGGGAGGATTTTGCTTTCCCATTCATAGGGAGGAATTAAGTTGAGCTGAGTTTAGCTGAGCTGGGCTGTAGCCCATCCTCCTGCTTGCCACTCAGGTCCTTCTGTCACCAGCTGCTGCTCCTCAAGAAGAAAACCACCTGGGTAGGCTCAGGCCCTCCTGATTTTCTTGAGGTGAGAAGGTATTTACTCTCTTTGTAGTACAATTATAGAAATCAACCTTTTTGTGCTGGCAGAGACCTCTAAGATCATCAAGTCCAACCATCAGCCTATCACCACCATGCCACCAGTGTCCCTAGCTACAACATCTGTACAGTTTTTGTCACTGTTGGTGCTGGTAACTGCATTCCCCAGGGCAAATATTTGGTTTGTATGGTGGTTCTTCCTCTTGCTGGATGTTCAGCCTCCTGAGCTGGCTTCCAACCTTTTGTTCTCCAAACAATCTTACATCTGTGGGATTAGTAAGCATCCCTATGTAATCATAGACAGAGAAAACCTGAACTTCCCTTTTCATGATGGAGAAGGAAAGAAAACTGGTGGCCAACATATTGCTGTCACCACCCAGTGGGGGTTTGGTCCCTTTTCTATCAATCTCAAAACTTTTGGAAGAGCTGACAGAATTGGGTGTCACAGCAAGCAGCACATCCCACCCAGCAAACCCACTCCAAATCCAGCAGACTCTCCAAACCCAAGCTGTAGGGTTGTTGGTGAACAGAAAATACAATGTTCACAGGAATTGCATTCCAAAACCTTCCCTGAAGTGAGGTCGAGGAAAAATGATAGTATTTGAATAGGGTAATGTGGCAGCTCAGCAAAACTCAGCACAGACTGGAGAGCTTTGGGCAGACACACTGGTGGGAAGAGCAGCAAAGGTCCCAGGAGACACTTTAGAGGTCATGTACAGGAGGTTTCTGAGAGGAACAGGCTAAACTTTTAGTGGGAGGATGGAGCCATGGGACATTTGATGGCAGCCAGGCTTCCCACCAGCAGCTATCAAGCATGTCCCAGTGTGCATGCATGGGATGGAGCTACAACACTGAGCAAGAATCCCCAGAATGCTTGCAGCCATGCTCATCTTCTCCACCAGGGAGAAGGTGGTTTTACCAGGGACACACTGGGGTTCTCCTGAGGGTACATAACAACCTCCTAACATCATCAAGATGAAAGGCAGCGCAAATCAACTACAATCCACAACAGGTTTCCAAAACTCTCTCCCCTCCCTCTTAACTCTATTGTGTACTATTTATATACTCATTTATATGCAGGTATACAAAACATCCACTCCTCTAACATGCATAAATCACATTTTAAATCTCCCTGTTGTAAGCACATCTACATGTTAAATCAACCAGAGTTTAGTTTGATCACTTTCAGTGGAATCCTCCCCACCTTACTGTCAAAGCCACAGGTGTGAATTTCCCAGTCCTACTGCAAGAAAAGAAAGAGAAAAGCAGGACAAATATTTGGTGGATAGAATATATATGTCTTCAAAATGTTGTATAGGTTTCCTCTAGAACATCACTTGATTAGATTTTATATAGCACTCCTCCTTAATGGCTTTTCTGCTCTGAAAAAGGTGTGTAAGAGGCAGGGGGTAAATCAGAGGAAGCCCTGGGGCAGCAAATAAAAGTTCCCACTTCATCCAGAGCCTTGAGGCCCCATATGGCATCCACAGTCCCTTGTGCCCATGCTTCAAAGAGATGGCAAAATAGGGAAACACCTGCCCAGAATGTGGACCCCACTGGGGTCTGCAGCTCCTCAAGTCTCCCTGCCACATGGCCACCTTGGGTGCCCCTGAAGCTGGAGTTCCCCTTCACCCTGGCAGCTTCATGAGTATGGAGAGTCCTGGAGGTGGTTCCCATCTGCAAGCTCTTCCCTTTGGAGCACTTCAGCCACCTGTTCAGCACAGAAAAATATCCAATCCATTTAATGAGGCTTCTGGTAAAATAATTCCTTTGAAGTCCCTCAGACCATGACAGCAATTAACCCAAGACCCATCTTTGCTTTTATGCTTTTCCCTACTCTTCATCAGGATCAACAACATTCCTGGTGGTGCAAATGCTTTCCCTGCAGAAGGAGGAAGGGAAGATGTTTACTGCTGGTAGCATTTAGATATGTAACCTGGTGTATGTCTAGATGAGGTGGGCAAGGATGGCATCACAGGAGAAGGTTATACACAGATGGGATCAGGAGCTGTGGCTCCTCTTAGGAAAACTGTCCCTGAGCACATCCCACCTACGGTCACATATGCACAAACTTCTACCCAAGTGTATGCAATGGGTGTTATCTGCATTGCAAATTGTTTAGAACATTGAAAAGCAAATATGACATTAAGAGGAGTATAAATACATAGAATTTTTTAAAAGCCAAAAAAAAATCTGAACTATGAGTTAGAAAACTGAGGGAGATAACAAGCAGCAGACACACAGGAGATGGTGAGTCTAAAAATGCCTTTGGAAGAAACTTTTTCAATGTCTTCTGTTGGTTTTAGTTCCATTTTGTATTTGGTTTGGGTTTTGTTCTTAAAGCCATCAAGAATAAGGGTAAAAGGAAACTAATTAAGAGTTCTGAGGCATTGGCTCAGGATGCCCAGGGCACTGGTGGAGTCACCATCCCTGGAGGGGTTTAAAAAACATCGAGATGTGGAACTGAGGGACATGGTTCAGTGGCATGGGGGTGATAGGTTGATGGGTTGGACTTGATGAGCTTAGAGGTCTCTTCCAGCCTTAATGATTCTGGGTAATTCCCCACTAAGGGGGAGTGGGATGTCCTGCTGAGTCCAGGCACACAAGTGTGACCTTGGCCAGGGAGAAGACATGTGAGCATCTTCAGCCCAACCAGAGAGCTTCAAGACAACGATTCCCACTGATAGCAGAACAGACCTGAGAGGGATCCAAATCCACAAGAAAGGATCCAAATCCTTCCCCCTATGTACATCCCTGCCCAAGGCAGGGGGGTTGGAGTTAGATGATCTTTAAGGTCCCTTCCAACCCAAACCATTCTATGAATCTATGAATCCAACAACATCATCTGCTTCCTACACATGTATCTGTTGGCCAAGGATGCATTTCCAAACCCCTGAGGACAATGTACCACTCCAAAGGGAGAAGACAGGAGAAGGAGTTGCAGTCTGGAATTTTCATGAGAAATTCCAATATTTTCACAAGTGCAGAAGGGAAATGAAATCTCAAAAGGTTCCTGCAAAATGGAAGTTGTGAAAATAGTTGATGGAAATGTTCATAATAATAATAATTTAAAAAAAAAACTAGAAAAGAACTAAAAAAAAAAAACCAAAAGCCCACAAAAAACCCTGAACAAATTAAAACATTTCAACATCCTCAGAATGAAACCCTTCAGCATTGTAACAGCAGAGAGGAAAGTCAGATGGTGCACTGGAACATGTTTTCTCTCACAACTGATTATAATCAACAAAATTCCTGTAGAAAATGTCATTTTTTTCTTCCAAGTGGAGTTGGGATTCAGAGCTATTTGGACATGTTTTGATTACCTATACCCAAGGAAACTGCTGCCATCCCAACCTCCTCTGTGAAGGTGATGCAGGGGGATGGAAGAATCTTCCTCATCCTTATTGAACGAAAGCCTAAGACTTATGTTTCCTATTAAATTACTGATCTTGGCTTATTTCTCACCCAAAATGCTTTAAGGAGAGGTACAGCAAAGCTATTGTTACTCAGACTTTCTCCCTGGAACAAACCATAGTACAGTGGCTTTACTGCTGTGCTATGAAATGCCATAAATCATTCTGACAACACGATACTTGTCAACATAAAGGCATAAAATACATCTCGGGATAAAATATCCTCAATCTTATTTATTTGTTTGCTCACTCATGCCATTTGGCTTTTTCTCAGTGGGTTTCCCAATCATTAAGGGTGAATTAGTGAGATGCTGCTGTAAAAACATCTCCATGTGCCTATTTGCAGGCTTCGAGGCACTGAGTATCTGCACAGAGCACTGCACACTCAAGAGAACTAAAAATAAAGCTTTCAAAGAAGACTGCAATATTTCCCCCCCCCCTCTCCCTTTTCCAGCATTTTTTCCCCCCTCCTCCCCTTTCACCAAATATTTCCCTACTGCTCAACAGTGGCATGGTTGAAGGGAGTCCTGCCTGGAAAGCTCCTTCAGCTGCTTAGCCCAACAGCATAAATTTGATCTCGTAATTAGTATTCAGCTCAGCATCTTGGATAGAAACCAATGTTACAGCCAAGAGGTGGTTTAAATCACATAAATCATAGATCAATGACAGAACTCTAAGCACTGGATAGATTACAAAAGTAAGCTTTAGTTAAAAATAGATTAACCATTTCCCTGCAGGAATTCCTTTCCCCCTCCCCCTCCCAAAAAAAAAAGGAACAAAAACAAAACCAAAAAAAAAGCCCTGAATATAAAACAAATAAAATTAAACCTGATTTTTTATTTCCTAATGTATGCATATACTAGAGGAATTGTTCTTTCCCTTGACAGTTACACACTGATTAAAGAAATGTGTTAACATGTTATTTCAATGGAAAATACTGTAAACTGTGGAGACTAATTTTTTTAATGAGCTTTTAATAGCCAGGAAGAGCATCCCAGCAATGCTGTGTACAGTGACGTTTACAGCAAATGTCACAGCAACTAACAGACACTTCTGCAGTTGCTGTTTTCATAACAAGGGTAAAAATCCTTCCCAGGCCAAGAAAAATGGGGGTTTGAGAAGTGTTTTTAAAGTATTTTCTGGTTTAAATTGTAGCTAAAGAAACAGCCAGTCCTAAGAAGTATCACTAGCCATCTGTTATCTTGATTTAAGAACCCATGAGGGTACTCAGCATCCTGAAAGATTGTGCCCAAGGTCCCCAAATTGTTAAAAGTCCAGTGGGAGAGGAAATACAGGGTTGAACCTCTTCCCCTTGACTAAGGAAGGAAGGAAAGTTTGGCTCCTACAATCCAATTCTCCTTCAGTATAAACCAGCACAACACCAAATGAGGGATAGCAATGGGTCAACCAGGAACCTACCCTGAACACTGAGAACTGCAGAATAGAAATGAAAAGGATGAATTATCAAAATATTCTGAGAAAAGTAGAATTAAAAGAAGTGTTTTCTCCTGCATATATTTAACTGCTTTCCAGCCATGAGGTCAGACATTATTCAAAAGCAAATAAACCAACAAACAAAAAGAGAAAGAAACCCAAATTTGTCAGCATCTGAAGGAAAATTTCCATGTCCATTTTCTTAGCTGCAGAATTGAAAGTGAGAAGAGCCTTGGCAGCACACCTCAGGCCAGACTATCACACAGTTCTAAGCCATCATGGCTGGGACACCACCCCCCAAGATGCTCCTGTTGACTGGACCCTTTTAAACACCCATGGTCCAAGGCAGTCCCAGAGACATCAGAGAGCTGAAGAGCAACCTGAGCATCAGCTACTCCTTGAAGTGCAGCTTCAAATTAGTTGGTAAATAATCAGAGAGAAACCCTCAATTTCCTATCCCTGGACTAACAAATGTTGATCAAATGGAGAACTGAAAATAGGATTATTCAACCTAAAAGGTGTTGCTCAATTCTTGAACTGGTAAAGAAGTGTGATAGCCACCATAGAGTGAACCCAACCTTCCTGAAAGCCAACACCTGGCTCCATGTGTAACTTTCCACTCAAAATGTGAATGTTATGGTGGTTGCCATATCTAGAATATTCAAAAAGATAACCAATACTGCTTTTACAGAGCTTTACCTTGCTTTTCAAATATTCTAGCTGCATCCAAAAGAACATTTTGAAACTTGGACTGCTTTATGGAAATCACTGCTTTGGATTTCCAAGGAGCTCTTTCACCAGAAAAAGAAATCCAAAAAGAAGTTGTTTGAGGAACAACTTTCAGCTTTCAGAACCCCCTGTGATAGAGAACTGCAATATCTGCAATCAAGAGACAGATTCAAACAGTAAGAAGCAGCAGAGGCTCCAGGGCACAGCACAATGAGTCATTTACTTCAGACCTGATCCTTTCAGCATCAGTCCTAAGAGTAGTTCCGTGGGAAATAGATGGGACTGTTGGTGTGAGGAGAGAGTAGACAAGGAAGCTTTCCAAGGCTCTGCTTTTTCTAAGGTGCTGGAAAATGCAGGTAAAGTTTGGGAAAACTAGAGGGGGGGAAAAAAAGAAAAGAATTTTTAAAAAGAAGGAAAGCCAAGAAGAAAAGAAAGGAAGAAAGAAAGGAAGGAAGAAAGGAAGGAAGAAAGGAAGGAAGGAAGAAAGGAAGGAAGAAAGGAAGGAAGAAAGGAAGGAAGAAAGGAAGGAAGAAAGGAAGGAAGAAAGGAAGGAAGAAAGGAAGGAAGAAAGGAAGGAAGAAAGAAAGGAAGAAAGAAAGGAAGAAAGAAAGGAAGAAAGAAAGGAAGAAAGAAAGGAAGAAAGAAAGGAAGCAAAGGGGAAGCAAAGGGGAAGCAAAGGGGAAGCAGGAAGAAGAAAGAAAGGGAGGGAAGAAAGGGAGGGAAGAAAGGGAGGGAAGAAAGGGAGGGAAGAAAGGGAGGGAAGAAAAAATCAAGAAAGAAAGAAAATCAAGAAGGAAATGAAGGAAGAAAGATGAAAATAAAAACAAGAAAAAGGAAAAATAAGAAGCAAGAAACAAGAAAAGGAAAAAAACAAGAAAAAAGAAATAAATGAGAAATGAAAAATAAGAAATAAGAAATGAGAAGAAGATAAAAAAAGAAAAAGGAAAAAATAAAAAAGAAAGAAAACAAGGAAGAAAAAAATAAAGAAAAAAAACACCAACAAAAAAGAATCTTTTGTAATAAACCAAACTGTCAGAGAGATGTCAGGGTTAATTTTTAAAGGCACATTTCCCTCCAGCAACAATTCTCTTTAATTATTTCAATGTGAAACACATTATCAGACATGTTGGGTCCCTGTTCTCAGCTCACAGAGGCTGACACAAGATAGGTACAAGATGTTCAATCTCCTCCACGGGTGCTCACACACATAGGTGCTGGCTACCCTGGTCCTTGCTAGAAGGAGATGGTGAGCATCACCTGCAGCTCCTACAGCCTTTAGGTCCTTGTACCAAACTTCTGGGGCCACCACCTCATAGTCCCAACACCATAACAGGAGAGGATGTGGTCGAGGAAAAGCTGTAGGATTTCAGAGTATGGCCCTTGACACAGAAACAGGCAACAAGGGCAGCACACAGCCTGCAGTCATGGTGGTTTAAGTGTTATCAGGTAACACTTGATGCTGGTATTTGTGTGGGAATTTCTCCAGATATTCTCCAAGGTTTGGTTTGGTTTTCCCTTTGAGGTTTAATGGTCAGAATGGTTAGAATAGAAAGCATAAATCAGGCAAAGTCTAGTGAGAAGGCTGCTGGTAGAGTGCAGCACCTTGAGCTGCTGCAGGAGACTGTCACATAGGATGCTCCTCCAGGAGCTTGTGAGAAATACTTTATGTTCCTCCCAAGTAGTAAGGGGCACATATTTCAGAGACCCAAAATAGACTGTCAGCTCAAAACCAGGACTGATAGTGGTTTCTAACTTAGACACATAGAAGAAGTCTTGATGTAACAAATTGGTTCAGTGTCACAAAGCAGCATGTTCAACCATTTCACAGAATCATTAAGGCTGGAAGAGATCTCTGAGATCATCAAGTCCAACCATCAACCTATCAGCCCCATGCCACTAAACCATGTCCCTGAGTACCACATCTCTGTGTTTTCTAGACCCCTCCAGGGATGGTGACTCCACCACTGCCCTGAAGGTGAATGTTCTATTTCCAAACATAACTTCAAACTGGAAGGACTTGGATTTAAAGTTCTTAAATGTGCCAGAAGCCACACTGATGGATTCAACCCTCACCTTGGCGTGATGAGGAGAGTCTAATCCTTTTCTGGAGAAGGAAGGCTGGAAGGGAAGAGGTTTTGGACCAACTCTACCAGATCAGCTGTAATCTAACGGTCGTTTTTTATACCACCTACAGTAAAACTCCCTCTATAGCTAGTCATAAGATTAAAAGCTTTTCAAGTTGCTATCTTGGGAAATTTCTTTCAAGGAAATTACTACAAAGCCTTGTTTTAGTGTTGTTCCCCTACTGTGCATCCTACTGTGTGTTTTTAATAAGGAAAGCTACCCATCCATAGAGGTGTATCCCGTTCTCCATGCTTGAGTGTCTAACAGCAGGCACATACAGGAGACACTCTGATGTTTTGCCTCTTTAATTTTCACTCCATAATGTTGGTGCCTGGTTCTCCTGACTGCACCTTCAGAGTGATTTAATTATGGGTGTGCATGGAATTTTGAGAGGGGATTGCCAGTAGCAAAATTCAGATGTCAGGAGCAAGTTTAATACATAAAGATATTCAGAATATTTTTAACCTAAAAAATGAAATCCTGCTCTGCAGTTGTCACAGGATAGAAAGTGCCATAAAATTACCAAGAGAAAAAATACAAGTACTTCATGACTAAGACAGAAAGGGGTGTAGGGAAGCTTCATTTAGTCTTTAAAAGATGTTTCATGGAGATAAAGAGATGCCTTAAAGAGATGTAGGGATGCCTCACCTAGATATGGAGATGCCTCCTATAGATGTAGAGATGCTCCATACAGGTATAGAGAGACTTCATGCAGATATAGAGATCATACAATCAGAGGATCATTCTGGCTGGAAAAGACCTCTGAGATCATAGAGTCCAACCATCCACCCAACACTGCCATGCTCACCACTAAACCATGTCACCAAGCAGCATATCTACATGGTTTTTGGACACCTCCAGGGATCACCTCCCTGGGCAGCCTGGGCCAATTCCTGATAACTCTCTCAGTGAGGAAATTCTTCCTAATATCCAATCTGAACCTCCCCTGGTGCAACTTGAAGCCATTTCCTTTTGTCCTATCCTCTCCTCTCAGGGAGTTGTAGAGAGTGAGAAGGTCTACCCTGAGCCTCCTCCAGGCTAACCAACCCTGACTAGGTGGTTCTCCTGCCCTTGCCTGGTGGCACAGTCCCTTGCCATCCTCCAGCACCAACAGAACAAGACCTTCCCTTCCCTGCTGTCTCACATGGCTCAGGATGGTACCTGGCTACCCTCTGATCCTGAGACATCTCTTTAGGAACTGACAAAAAAATTAGCACCTTCATGAGGTTTTTATTTCCTCACAGGAGTTATGAGTTCAGTGGAGAAAACATGTACCTATGCTGACAGGATGGGAGTACTTTAATTTCCAAATTACAGGCATAAATAAATCAGGGTGTATAACCTGATCAATGAGAGATTATCCAAATGGTCATATCCTGCAAACTCTTGAAAGGCTTCATAATTCCTCAAACAATTATCTGCTGTCATATTTGTGAGTAGCCCATGGAGTTCCAGAGCAAGGAAAAAAATACAAATGTGCTCCTTTAAAATTCATGAAACCACTCATTCTGTCATAAAAGCAGGCATCTTTCATGGCTACTTATTTCACACAGTCTCATAACTAATACTGACTTAATGCTGAGAACTGAAAATAAAACCCTATATTTTTATATATTTTATATATATATATTATATATCACGAGGGAATTGCTGGTATAATTAAATTAAAATGTGTAGATAAAAATGAGATTGTACAAAGACTGGTGGTACACTGCTCCCAGGATTGGGCTGTGCTGCATCCATGACAACAGGATGGAAGGTTGCTTTTAATACTATTATCTTACATACCCACAGCTGAATGCTAATGCAGCTATACTGAGGAAATCAAGTTTCAGATCTGTAGCCACTGAACTTCCATCCACCAGGCAGGCAGTTTAAAAGCCAAGCTAGCACACAAAGACTAATATTCTAGCTCTGACAACTCCCCAAAGGTCAGGTCCTTCAAAAGGTATACACAAATATTAATTGTCAGGTAGCTCTGGACTGAAGACCAGAACTGAGGCAAAAAGCAGGGTTTGTGACTGTAATTTTTCATTTCCCCCCAGCCCCCCCCAGTTTTATTTTATAAATGAAGGTGCAGAAGATAGCAAAGATGAAGTCAGCACAGTTTATGTTCTCAACACTGACATAGGATGATGTTGCTGCTTGTGAACATCACCTCAGGAAGGATTTTACCTGTTCTCCTCAATGAAGGAGATAGAAAATGTGTGGGACAGCAGCTGGGCAGCCTTATCTTCCAGCAGATATCCCAAGCAGGTGATTATTTGGGGGGGCAACTACCTTACTATTTCCCAAACAAAAGAAGTCTGAGCTCTCCTATAAAACCAATGCCTCTCTTCCTCACTGGTGCCACCAAAATCCAAATGGGTCAATAAGTCCCCAGGGGTAGAAGTCCTCTAAAGCCTCATTCTATCAGAAGTGACACCATGTGACTGGCAACATTGATCCATCTTCCAGAAGGTAAAGACATCCTCACAAACCCTTCAGTCTCTTTATAGAGCTACCATACAGGAAATAAACATAATCAAATCACTACTATCTAAATATAATCAAATAAATACAATAATCTGAACCAACTGCACTAAACCAAAGAGAAGAGACACTTCTGGTGAAGGCTTCTCAACTCCATAAGGTGTACCTGCAGAAAACCAAACTAGCTAGCAGGAAAATAAGGATTCACCAACAAACTACTGCAGAAATGCAGTTCCTAAGGGTTTGGGGTTATTTTTTTCCCCCTGAACAAAAAAAAAAAACAAACCCATGGCTTCAGTGGGGCAGCAAAAAGATGCTTCATTTAAGAAGCAAAAGGTGGCAACAACTGTCACAAGGATGAAAGCATTGGCCTCCAAGTGGCAGAATGCAAAATGTTGTAGCTGTTTATGATACTGTAATTGAAAAAAAAAATAGCATGAAGTTGTTAGTGGAAGTGTAGTTAAGAAAAGCCCTGCACGTGGCTGTAATAGAAAATTAATCCTCAGAGCCCAGAAAGTCCCTGAGGATGTAGAATCCATCATGAAGTTACCTCCTGTCCCAGATTCTCTTGTTGCTTGCCTCTGCTGACAACAGTTGTCTTTTCATTAGAGGATTTGATATCAATTTACTCAGGCATCAGGGGCTAAAAAACCCAGGATTTCACTTCCTTCATCTGGAAGACACTGAGCCACAGAATTAGTCCTTTCAACAGATGCCAGGGTAAAATGGTGACACATTTGCTGAACTAACAACCACAGGAGGCCACAGCAAATTGTCCAAAGCCTCTTAGGGTTGCCCAAGCAACCATGACTCTCCTGAAAGTCTGATGATCCTGGTAGAGACAACATCCCTCATTGGAAAGGTGTCTCCTTCCAGCCAGCTCTTGCTGTGGTTCATGTTTCTAAAGTAACCCCAGGAGGAAATGTCACCACTTCTAGTGACCTCTTTCAGATGATGTCCACCCTTCTCATGCCTCTACACCATGTCCCTCAGCACCACATCTAGATGGTTTTTGAACACCTCCAGGGATGGTGACTCCACCACTGCCCTGGGCAGCCTGGGCAAATCCTTAATCACTCTTCCAGGGGAAAAAAAATTCCTAATATCCAATCTAAATCTCCTCTGCTGTAACTTGAGGTCATTTCCACTAATCCTATCACTTGTTACCTGAGAGAAGAGACCAAGCCCAACCTTGCACCAACCTCCTTTCAGGGAGAGTAAGAAGGTCTCCCCCGAGTCTCCTCCAGGCCAAACACTCTCAGTTCCCTCAGCTGCTCCTCACAACACTTGTGCTCTAGACCCTTCATCACCTTCTTTGCCCTCCTCTGGCCACACTCCAGCACCTCAGTGTCCCTCTTGGAGTGAGGAGCCCAAACCTGACCCCAGGATTCCAGGTGTGGCCTCCCCAGAGCCCAGTCCAGGAGGCCAATCCCTGCCCTAGTCCTGCTGCCACACTAGTGCTGAACCAAGCCAAGATGTTGTCCGTCTTGGCCACCTGGACACACTGCAATGATCCAGCTGGCAGAAGCTTATTCCCAACTGACTTGGCATCTGGTGAAACCTGTGTTTGACCCCAAAACCAGTGTGAAACTTTGCCAACTTAGAAATGTTTTCACAGAGCTTCATAGAATAGTTTGGGTTGGAAGGGACCTTTCAAGGTCACCTAGTCCAACCCCTCTGCAGTCAGGGGGGACATCTGCAACTAGAGCAGGTTGCTCCAAACAACCTGGCCTGAAGTGGTTCCAGGGATGGCACATCTCCCACCTCCCTGGACAACCTGGGCCAGTGTCTCACCACCTTCATTGTCCATTCATCTAGCTTCATTCAGATGAAAAGCTCTTGTCCTCACAAACAGCCTTGCTCCGAGATGAGATCCATGGGCAGGAGAGGGAGCAATGATTCCTGAAGACCTCTCACCTCATGGGCAGAGGATGCTCCCTGGGATGCTCAGACCAGAGGTGTGCAGCTGGATCCATTCCCAGCCCCCATTATTCTGACTGCCAGCCCAGGTAGGAAAAACACAGCAATTAAATATATTTGGACACTGCATTTAGGAGATTTCATTTCAGCCTCAGTGTCTTCCACTGAATGTTAGACTCAGGATTTTTTTTTTTTTCCAGTCAACTCTGCTTTTATGGAAAAATTAAGGACTAAATGAATTCAACCACCTTCAAAAAGAAACCTTTAAAGAAAGTTACTAATTATGTTTTGGAAGCTGGTCTGAATGGTTGGAATAAAAATGCTCAAATCAGCTTAAAACTTCCTGTATTGGAATCATTTGGGCATGCAGACATATAATACTCTGCATATTTGTTATTGAATGCTTTAAAAATAGATATATGATTTGGCAATGATTCTTCAGTATTTACTTCAGAAGAATTCTGAGGTCATATTGTTGTTTATGGAATAAAAAAATCAGACTCTTTCAACCCCCTAGTTCTCCATTGCCTGCAGTTAATGCTGTCTCCAACTCAGATATGCAGTTTTCCTTTAAAATAGCCTCTCACATTTTATTTTTCATTGCCTTAAACAGATTTTGTCAAAGACACAGCAAAAATGATTTGTTATTTCTATTACTAGCAGAGAAGTTTTACAAGACAGGGCAGTTGTGGGTGATATAATCAGCAGCTTGGGCTGATGCTGAGGACCTTTGAAAAATGCCCTCCATAAACATCACCCTGACACTCTTACAACATCATCAAATCACAGAGTCAAACCTTAGACACGTCCAAATCCTCAAGTTACTCATCCCTCTGTGCCTGCAAATCCAGCCACTTGTTGCTGTGTCCTACCACCACACTCCAGCCTGCCCCAGCCCTGTTTGCCTTCCCTTGGGTTTTGAGATGTAAACTCAACTCAACTTAACCTCTACCCAATGGCTTCAGATACATTTCCCCCATTTTTAACCAATTCTCTATTTTCCCCATACTTGCCCTGCAGCCTTTTTTCCTAGCAGCATTCACAGGGTGAAGCAGGGGTTTCCCTCCTCCTCCTCCTCCTCTTCCTCCTCCTCCAGCTCCCTGGCAAACAGCCCATCTGGCACCCACGTGCCAGAGTTCCCGAGGTGGGATCTGGCAGAAAAGTGCCACGTTACCAGTAGCAATCACAGCCATAAGCAGCCCAAGGACACACAAAGAAATGACTTCCAGGTTATTATTATTATTATTATTATTCCCCAAGATGTGGGAAAAAAACCAACCCATGTCTACAAAGCATCACTTTCTTTTACTACAACCCCTATGCTGATAAGCATGTCGTGGGTCTGCAGGGAGATATTTTCTTCAAGGCATCCAAAAGCTTAGCACCACAAGGTCTTGCCTAAACTCAGCTCCCAACTGCCTCACTGAAGGTCCTCAGTGCAGAAGACTTCATAGCAGATGATCTAAAGAGCAGGAAGAATATATTTGCTAGATCCAAGTTACCCCAGATGAGAGCTGTTTGGGTTTAATAGATATCCTTTAGGATTCTCTTCATTACAGGGGGAAGGGAGCTGTACAAACAGACTTGGAAAATAAAAAAAAACAATAAAAAATAAAAGTGCATTGCTCACATTTTTTAACAGCTGCCTCAGGCAGTTATAAGTTACATAAAGTTGCTCCTGTTCCTGGTGCAGTTATGCCAAAGTTATCTAAGGTGACTTGCATAAAGTGACAACTCCAAACTTGGGAAAGAAAGGTTCCTAAATGGGGCCTTTCCCACATACACAAAAAATCAGAATACAACTGCCAGCCTGCAAACTCAGGCAGGGCTTCAAAATTTCACTGTCATCCAAAGGTTTTGTTAAAAAATAGACAAATATCTCCACTTAAACCCAAAGTAATTCCTTGTAGATTAACTGAGTCTGAAAGAAACTACTCTTGTTTCCAGTAGTTGCATGCCTGGACTTCACTTAGCCTGACACTTGTGTAATCATGTGAATATTTAGCTTTTCTGGGTATTGATTCCCTGTGCTCATGACTTCTAGAAATCCTTCCAAATTTACCAGGTTAGAAAGAGACAATAAAATGATAGATATTCTGGGGGAAAGAGCTCCCTTTTCTGAACATTCTTCTTCCCCCCACACACACATTCTCCGTTTCCCACACACATTTTTGGAGGCCCTGCCATGCAAGTTTGCAGGAGCTAAACCTAGGAGAGAAAGCTGCAAGAAAGGAGATTTTCAAACAATCAAGACCAAAATAAATCAAAACTATCCTTAACTAAACACAGCAGTAAAAATTTGCCCATCTTTTGTGCCTTTTCTGAGGGAGAGGCATGATTAAAAATGTACCAAAGAGCCACAAATGCCATTTTACTGTCATTTCCTTTGATTAACCTTCACCTGACCTCAATCCCTAAGGCAAGTTCAGTTTCTTTTGGTTCTCCTGTTTCAATTCTTCAGCACACCCAGGTGAGTCCATCTCCATCACCATGGAAGATCCATGGAGAGCAGACTGGGCTCGGGGAGGACTTCACTGAAAATGTTGGCTCTGGAGAATTGTTTGGGGAAAAAAACCAACCCCAAAACAACAACAACAACAACAAAACCACCTTAACAGCCATAATACCAGGTCTACTCCAAAACTGGGATTTTGACAGTCCCTTGTGGAATAACAAAATGGGTTTTTTTCTAGGTATTAGTTCAAAGAGAGCTGAGCAAACCACACCAGAGCAGGACCTCACCAACGCTGTCATCTTGGCAGCTCTCCCCAACATCTCCACTCTGCATCTGTAATGATGTTTTCTTCCACAGGAGTTATAAAATGGAAGTTTCCCACCAGAATGGGAAAGAAGCCAGCATGAATAAAAGCTTAAAAAAAATAGGCTAGAACCTCTCTGCAGAAGGAATGGATCCAGCCTTCAGCATTTGCACAGAAAGCTGAGAGTACAATTCTTGGTTGCTTTAAAAGTCACTGTTTTTCAGTGAGTCTCCTGCTCTTGGAGGTTGAGGAGAAATGATGGAATGTGGCATACTCAGGATTCTGTTCCTCAAACTTTCAAGCATGTCATAAAAAAGGGCAACTGGAAAGGGCAAAAAATAGCTACCAAAATCAGATGGGATCTGTGAAGTATGCCTGATGCTGAAGGGTTAAGGAAGTCTGACCTGTTTAGTTCATCAGAGACAGAGTTAAGGGAGGAGTCAATCCTCATCCATGAGAACTGATACGATGTTGAGGCTTCTGATAGCACATTTTTAATCTAAGAGGAAAGATTCACATTAAGCCTAGAATCAGGATGCATAGTTTTAGCTCTGCAGAAGCACCATGAGCCACTCCAACAGCTTTCTTACATTGGGAAGGAGAAACACTTCATTGTACATGGCCTTTATCATCATTCCAAAAACTGTCCTACTAGAGAAGCAGAACTTATAGATTCAGTGGAGGCTTTGCTCTTCCCTGCTGTCAGCCAGATGTGTGACCTGACTGGATTCAGAGTAGCTCAGCTCCATATGATTCACCCTAGGATGTAGAAAATAAAAAGAAAAAGAAAAATTGTCCCAAGCTGTGAGACAAAACATCAACGTTTGGGTGGTGAAACGCTGGCCCAGGTTGCCCAAAGATGGTAGGTAGATGCTTCATCCCTGGAACCATTCCAAGTCAGGTTGGCTGGGGTTCTGAGCAACCTGATCTAGCTGCAGATGTCCCTGCTGTCTGCAGGGGGGTTGGACTAGATGACCTTGGGAGATCCCTTCTAAACTATTCTATGCACGTTTCTTGCAAACTGCCATCCAAAAAAGTTCAGGGTGGATCAGCTGAAATTTATAGGCATGAATCATTTTGGAATGTTTTATTTCTTCTGGCCTTAATTTACATTTTCTGGCTAGAAGATTAAAAAAAAAGAGAGAGGGATTAAACACAAACCTGTTGGGTTTCAAACTGGTAAAATCAAGTACTGTGGCCATTTGCACATCACTCTAAAGGAGGTGATGCATTAACTCTGATCCTCACCTGATGGCAACTTTATTCTCCACAAACTGGCACTTCCTGACAACCTGAAGGAGTTGCAACAGAAAAGTCCTGTTGAGTTCAGCCATGAGCCTTGTCTGACCTTAAGCATTTCATCTGATTCATAAAACAGTTAGTATTGACTCTCTAATTTCAGCTATCTTCAGCCTCCCTTAGGCAAGCTCTGCTCCCTTTTCACCTCTAGATGCCTCCAGGGAGTGACACCAGCTCTGCACCTTAGACTGGATTGTCTACCCTGTGTCAGGTTCTGTGCAGTTCTCCATCTCAACATCTCCACCAAGCATGGGCAGCTCTTGAATGGCAGATATACTCACCTGGCAGAGTGCAATACTTCAATGGAGGAACAAAAGGATCAGAAAGTGCCTGAGGCAGGGAGGTCAGGTGAAGGTTAATCGAAGGAAATGACAGTTTGATGGTATGCATGGCCCTTGAGATGACATGTGTGTATTTTGTTGGGAACCATTTAACTGTTTTAGCTCTATTTGGGAAGAAAATAAAGTGCATATATGATAAAAATGCAGGAGAATCCATCAATGCCTCTTAGAACTCCCATCAGAGGGATCCAAACCTGGCAGCTGAGAGGTGAAAGAAGCCAAAAGATGACAAGTTTTCATGTGGTTTACTATCATAAAATAAAATGTTTCACTATCATAAAGTACAACTCAGCAGCTGGGGAGCCAGGGAAATTCAATACAGCTCTCATTTATCTTGCTGCCATATTTATTCCCATATTTATTTATTTGTTTGTTTGTTTGTTAGTAGCCTTCTCCCAGCAAGGCTACTGGAGCAGAGGAGGGAAAAAAACAGAGCTGGAAAGTCCTCTAGAAGTCTACAGAAAATAACTTGTGTCTTGTAATGAACTTGGTTTGGCCACATTCCTGCCTCATTTACATTTCCTTCCCAACAATGTTCATGCACTTGGATTTGTACTTTCCAGAGTGCTTTCAAAAGCTGATCTGAAGCTTGTGTGCGTGCAGGAAGGGATTTTTTTATACACATTCTCCTCAAACATTTAATCAAGAAATTTATTCTAGTATTTATCTTCAATTAATTGAGGAATTAAACCAATACCATATGACTTACCAATCACAAATAAGTAGCACAGCCTGAATTCTGATCTCCAGTTCTGATTGAAAAAAAAAAACCCCAAACCCAAACTTAGTCAACAGAACTTGGGAGAAATTTTGACAACTATTTTTGTTATTCTTCCCACAGAATAAAAGGCAAAATTCACCCAATGAATTATTAATTATGAGTTATTCATCCAGCTCAACTAAAACCTAATCTGTTTCCTTTTCTGAAGCATCAAAAAGGTCTTTCAAATAGAAGTTGCAATAATGAAAGATGGCAGCAGCTCTTGAAACGTGCCCTTACCCAGCCTCCAGATACAGCAAAAGGTTAGGGTGCTGCAGTTATTACTCCCCCATCACTTTGACAATTGATTTTGAACACAGTCTGCTGCAGTCTTTATCATGCAAGATCATAAATGTTCACAACTAATTTATTGGTCTTTGTTCCACCTGGCAAAACCAAAACTGAAAATACACTGTCAAACTGAGTTGTGTTGAGGCAAGGAAGCAGATGAGGCTTGAAGCCTTGTTCTTAGGCACCTTTGGGGCTCTCCTGGCAACACCTCTGCCTGGTGAGAAACGTTCATGAAGGAGCAGAGAGAGAGAGGAAGAAACTAGGACTGCCTTTACTCACAGAATTATTAAGGTTGGAAGAGACCTTTAAGATCATCAAGTCCAACCACCAATCAAGCACCATCATGCCACTAAACCACATCCCTAATCAACAGGAAATATCTGCATAAATAGCAATAAGTATTTGTGCCCACCTTCCATTATTTAAATGATTATTTATTATTTTTATTATTATTATTAAATGCTTATTTAAACTACTGATAGTTTGGGGGTTTGCTCTGTTCCCTGGTATCTCTCAGGCTTTCAAAAGCAAACGTGCAGAAGCACTTGCTCTATGTGCACCTTGACATCTCTACAAGGATGGATGTCAACCATCCATACAAGGCAAGACCTTTCATCCTACCTGTTTGGTTTGTTTTGGTTTTGATTAGTTATTTCTGCACCTGAACCAGTTCCATTCAGACTGAATATCCCTGAACCTGCCTTTTCTACACGTGGCTATTGCCACCACTCCTGCCCATGCCACCACCACCACCTTCCAAAGAAGAGAGGAGAGCAAAAAAGGGAGAAATAATCTGCTTGACACTGATGGAACATATGCATTTATATAGATGAAGGGTTGTTTTTAGGGATCAAAAAAGTATACATGACAAGGAAGCCTATTTTAGGAATACAACTCTGTCCCATAGGCCAGGCATTCCATTATGGATGAATTACAAGTTTTCTAAAGGCTACTGCTGAAACAGGCAACAAAAACATCAAAAATAGAGACAGGGAAGAAAAACAGAAGAGGTTTTCAACACCAAAAACTGCCCATCCAGAAGTCTCAGTTTCTCAGTGTCCCTAGGGTGTTTTTCCTCAGTAGAAAGATGAACCTGTAATTCTTTTCCAAAATAACCCCATAATAATTCTTTAATAACACTTCCCAAGATCACATTTTATACAGGCCAAGAATATCAACTCTGTCTCCTCATTATCTAGGAGCAGAATCATTTAATTGGCCTGGCAAGTTTACCTCTTCTGAATTAGTATTTCTATCACAATTATGAAAAAGAAGAACTATATCTGCCTGCATGCCAGAACTGCTGCATTCCCGACTTGTAGACCTCTGTAGGATATTGAAATTAATTTCCAGTGTAAAACAGTTAACAGAATAACCCTAGATAAAAGCAAGTATAATATTAATTTCATTCTTTTTGTTGGCTGTGTTGTAAAAGTCCATTGCTCAAGTACAGAGCACGTTCCTGAGCCAGATACAAATTCCTTTTACCATTCTTCTTCAGATAGGAATTTTAAAAGTCAACAAAAGGCTACAACAGCTTTGAAACCTTTCAGTGATTGTTTTAATTACCTGTGATACAGCTGTGAAAGGGAGGGGTGGAGGGAGAAGAGAGAACAACACCTGGTGTATTAGCAATCCTTTCTTTATGACAAAAAGAAGAAAAAAATCATTTCCAAGCCCTCAGACCAACAAAAAGCTCTGTAAATTCACCATATTTCTTTTATATATATAATATTCTTTTTTTCTGGACAGTAATGTGGTATTTTTATTCTGGACTATGTGTTTTTATTCCTTCAATGACTACTTTCACTGTTAAATAAACTTCACCAAGTCTCCAACCATTAAATATATGAATTCTTGACAGCCTTTAGAGCTGTGCTTTTCAACCCCAAGTTAATGCACAAGAAGTTGCTAAAGGCACACATGAGGCTTCTTTCTAGGGTCTCATTCTCTAGCAAAAAAACCTCCCCACAATCACTGCAATTTTACTGCAACTACAACAGAAAAAAAAGGATTAAAAAAAAAAAAAGATATTTTTTGTCATTCTGACCCTTAATCGAGTTGGGATCTGGAGGCTATGAGGACTTCTGCTGGCCTTTGACACCCCAGCTTCCAGCACCTCAGCCATCAGTCAGTGCTGGACTAACAAAAGAGCACTCAGAGGTGGGGTTGTCATCTCCATGCTACATCTGTTGGCCATGCTGGTAGGAAGTGTTGACCCCACCATTTCCCCACAAACACTGCTGAAATCAACAACAACAAAAACAGGAGCAAAAAAGGAAGCTGGGTGTCAGAAGTCAGGGCAGCACTTTCGATTTGCACATGTGTTGGTAAAAGAGAGAGAAGGAGTCACTGAATGAAATGAAAGCCAAGCAAACCTGCTAATTAAAGCAGCTAAAATGAGGTTTGGGAAGATGGGTGGCTGGTTTCCTGCTTATCTGCAAATAAAGCCTCCCCATAACACAAACATGTTTCTGTCTCCATTGCACTTGGAATAAGTCTTTAGGCAGATTTTAATGAGTATTTTGAACTGCTGATAGAAGATCTATTGTGTTGCTGGAAAAGAAAAAAAATCTTTTCCCTGACCATCAAAGTAATTATTATTTCAGCTTCACTCTCAAGGGTTCTCACCTGTTCTCCTCATGCTGGTCAAAGTCTTGTATCCAATTTAGCTGAATCAAGCTGTTTGGGTACGTGCCTGAATATCATCATCTTCCAAATCGCTTGCTTGTAGTTAACCACAAGTGTGGGCATTGTGTTCAACTCCACCTACAAGCCAAACCAGAAATTATTAGCAGTTCTGCATGGATTTCTCCTGTAGTTTGTATCTGATTTATCCTGTAGTTTTCTTCTCACTCAATGTCAAAAGCACGAGCAAAATGATCATGTTAGGGAGCAGAAATACAGGGTCAAAACAAAAGTGAGACTCCAAAGATCAACTTTTTGTTTCTCTTTTATTTACTCCCAAGTTCACAGTGCATGGCTTTATACAAACCCAATTACATAGCTCAGTGATTTACTGGCAGAGCTGGCCAGAAGAAATTATCTGGCTTTAGCTAATGTGTGTGCCTATGTACAATCAACACAAATCCAGAGAAAATGGCAAAATGGCCAGAGAAAAAGACAACAACCACACAAAACTAAAATCAGAAATGCATCAGAAGTGATAGAGTGGGGAAAAAGTCCCATTCTGATTTCAGTGGGCAAGCCATAAAGCATGGTTAGGAGTTTGGGTTCAGTCCTTTAGCTCCTGCACTGTTGATTTATTCCAGTGTTTCACTTGAAGCACGTCTGGGTTTTGGCTGCCTTGGACAGCACAGTGTTTTCTTTTTGTCCTTTTCATCCTTTTTTTTTTTTACCCTTTCCTTTTTGGAGGCTGCAGGGACTGACTTCAGCAGGATTACTCAGATGTTTACAGTTACCCATGGGTTGGAGCAGGGGGTTTTTTTGATTCAGGGCTAGAAGGCATCAGGCCACTGAGCTGCATGTGCATCACATTAAGGACCGGCTGCACAAATGGACTGTGATCTGATACTGGGATCTTGGACATGAAAATTGCAACCAGTAACACTGCAGTGATGTCTGGGTATTGCTGACAGATACCTTTTGGGTTTGTTGTTTTTCTTGAAACTCTACAGAATGCCTTAAGTGGAGCACAGGGGTTTGGTTTTTTTTTGTTTTATAGAGTTTGACTAAAAGGGAAATTTCCAAGTCAAAAAACAGAAACAAAATGTTTGTGATTCTTTAATTGGGCAAGAAATCATTTCAGCTTATTGTATGTATTTTCCTTGGAATGACAACTGGGCACAAGTCTCAGTCAGAGATCTCGTTGGATGTGGCTCAGAGTTCATTTACTCACTCACCTCAAAGCAACTGCCTCTTACAAAATACATTAACTTGCAAATATGCTAAACCCCAAATTTTGCTGTAATTGCATGTGCCAGGACTAAGTCCTACATCAATAAGAAACCCCACTGATGTCAGCATGACTTGTGACAACATGAGATCTCCCTCCCCTCAGTACAGCTATCAAACTGGAGCCTTGGTGAGTCGATTTGAATTATGTGGATTATATATGATTAAACAGATTTGGATTAAATCAGGGCAATGGGCTGCCTTATCAAGAACATTCTGTTGGGACCACATTGATACAGAGGAATCAAGGTGACCTTAAAGACTTATGACAACCCAGAGCAAACTCTGATCAACTTCAGTAGAAGAGGGTGGAGGGGGTTTTGTGTGATTTGGTGTTTTTTGGTTTGGTTTGGGTTGGGATTTTTTACTCTACAAAGACCAGGCTGCAAGATGCAGGGAGTTAAAATGCTGCTTTCCTGATGAATAGTTTTCATGCCTTAAAATTATGATTCAGGCAAAAAAAGAGCAATCTTTCTTGCAGGGGAAGCCAATCTCAGCTAAACTCCTCGAGCTCTGTTTCATTCATCAGGATGGAAAATATGGCTGGCTGTGCCTCATCCCAGCATGGAATAGAATCTCAGTGAAGGAGAACAACATCCAACCCAAGTTTGCCTTTCTTTACCTCACTGCATTATCTCAACTAACTTTAAAAAAAAATGCTCTGAATATTGCTGGGCAACTTTATTTTTTTACTAAGGTTTGCCTTCATTTGACCCTATCATTTCTGGTACCATAGGATTAACCATCAACAACAGAGAGATTTTCTTCCAGCATGCAAGAAAATCCCAGTGAAGGAGAACAAAATCTGAATAAAGAAATCCACCAGAATCCAACCCAACCCAAGGTTTTCTTTCATTACATCACTGCATTATCTCATCTAATTTTCAAAAATGCTCTGAATATTGCTGGGAAACTTTAGTAAGCTTTGTCTCCATTTAACCCACAAACTCATCTCATCCTTTCTGGTATGCAGCTACCACAGGGTTAACTATCAACAACAGAAACAGATTTTTCTTCCTGGCTGGAACAGCAAGGATACAGCTGAGAAAAGAATTTGGTGACACAATTCTATGATAACTTCCAGCTAACCAGAGCTAAAGTGTTTACTCCAAGCACTTCAGGCAACTCAGAGGCTGCTGCTCCAGAGGAAAGGCTTGAACAGCTCAGGAGCACGTGGCTTGTGGATGCTGAGACACGTCCTCATACTTAATACCAGGTCACATTTGGCAGCCATCGCTGCAGAGGTCCTCCAGAGGGTAGGGAGGAAAAAGACCTAGCGGATATAAAAAGGCAAAAGGAGACCCAGGCTGCCAAAATCTAGGGGTTTGGCAGAAAAACAGAGAGAAACTAGGAGCAGCTCAGCTTTCCTGCATCGAGGCTTTCTGAGGGGTTCCTCACAGGACCTTATGCCTCTCTCCTTTGGATTGAGGAGCCCAGAAGCTCCTGGATCCCTATACAACGTTGAGGGGAAAGAGGGGGAAAGGGGAAAGAAACGGTAACAGGAATACTCCCCTGAAGTTTACTGCAAGTTACACATCAGTTTAAAAAGAGGTTTAGCCCAAGATACCACATAAAAATTCCCAAAGGCTTGCTGGGGGTGGAAAGCTGTTGCATAACCTAGTAAGACTGCAAACAGTTTGAGCTGCGTTGTATCTCCTACGGACACGCAGAGAAACCATTGTGCTCTGAACCTCTGGATTCACATCGGTGTTGAAGGACTGGTGTGGGGCAGTCAAGTTAGGGTGAAGGTCTGGAAACTTCCTCCTTTTGAACATCTGGCCTCTAAATGAGTCCCCCACCCCATCCTCTCCTCCACCAAGGACATTTTTAGTAAGGTTGCTGTGCAGCTAATGACATTACCATGGCATTTGAGTACCACACAGGCATGGGACCTGCTGCTTTTAACACCCCTTGGGTTTGTAGAGAGGAGTTAGGAGGGAAACATTCTTTTGTTTGGAGGGCTGAGGCATGAGGTCAAGTCATTTGTCCAATGTTCCTGTAGAAGATGCACTGGGTAGGAAATTGCTTGTTGTGGAGTAGCTACCAGCGTGGATTAGATGCCAAAGCAGCTGCATGATCACCTACTTAACCAGCCACCATGTCCTCAGAGGACACCTTGAGCAAATAGAGTGAAAGAGCTGCTTACCACCTGCACTTTGCAGCCTCCAGCTAAACCACCAGCCCTCACAGTAACATCAGGCTGAACTGGTGGCCCCAGGACCTTGCCAGATTCCCAGAGTTCTTCCTTGTGAAGTCCTGCTGCCTTCTCCCAGAAAGGCAAATGAGACGTTTGGGCAGCCTACCCCAGGCAGAGCTCACCCTGCAAATGAGAGTGGTGCAGATGCCCAAGCTGAGTGCCACAGACAAATTTCTGTGGCAAACATCAGGGAACTTGGGTTTCCAAGAGAACCAACTTCAGCAGTCCTCTTGTCCAGTCTTGGGGACAGAGTTGCACTGTGTTTTATTGAGATGGTAATCCTGGACTACTAGCTTCCTATAGATGATGGTCTGGAATGAGTTACTACTTGCACGGATTCCCAGGTGCCCTGACTTGTGTGACCTTGCCTGAAACATCTACTCTGATCCTCTTCAGCTCTTCAAGAGCAAAGCACCAACTTGAAGAGCTATTTTCTTCATGCTACCTCCTCCACACAGAACAAAATTACTCTTTAGTTCTAATTCTTCTCACTGAGTTCTCTCATCTAGTTCTATTTGCTTCCTTTTTAGTCACATCTGTGCTACTGGAAGAGTTTGGTCAGGACTTCCTGCAGCCTGTTGTTTACTATCAGGTCAGTTTAAACCTTGAAGAGTTGTGTCCTATCTTTGGTGTCACCATCTCTCACTGTTCTGATGCCAAAAAGGTTTTTTTCCTATACACTTGCACAGTATTGTCACCAGATAATTATTAAACAGCAACCACAACAAAACTGAAGTGGAAGGCTGAAACCCTGCCCGTGGCCAGCACACCCTGCCCAGTCCCACCTCCAACCACCCCACCAGCTCAACAAGCTTTGTAATGGAAACAGGCTCAACCACAGCAGTTTGACAGGCCTGTAATTTATGCAATTAACATAAACTCAGAGCACAGCTCCCTGAACCTTCAGCCAGCTGAACCAAGACAACCACCTGAATATATTCTGATATATCCTGCCACTGAACTATCTTACTGAATAAAGCTGAGGTCTGTCTGTGAAAATTGAGAGTGAACTTCAAATATTTCTTCACTCAGAGGGTTATCAGGCATTGGCCCAGGCTGCCCAGGGAGGTGGTGGATTCACCATCCCTGGAAGAGTTCAAAAAACTTGTAGGTGTGGTACTTGGGGCCATGGTTTAGTGGTGAGCAAGGCAGTGTTGGGTGGATGGTTGGACTCAATGACCTCAGAGGCCTTTTCCAAACAGAATGATTCTATAGTTCTATGATTCTATGACTTTGGCCAAAGGCATAACCCACTCAAGGACTGACTTCTTGGATACAACTTGTTCAAATCTCTGCTGAAAAAAAAAATACCAAACTGTGGGCTTCACGTTGTTGGTTTGCTCTAGGTTACTCAACACACAATACTTCTGGTAGCAGGCAGAGTAATTAATCCAGATAACAGAAACAGTGGAATAGAATCATAAAGCTGGAATCACAAAGGACCATGGCCTCCCTATGGCACAGTGGTATTTATTTAAGGGACCAGCCTGTTTTCAGCAGTATTTTTAGAGAACAAGCAGTCAGCCAGATACAGTGAGCAGTGGAGGGAGAGGGAGAGAGAGAGAGAGAGAGAGAGAGAGTAAAGAAAACCCTGCTCCTGACAATCAGCATCTACAATTTAAGCTGCAGAAGAAACAGCTGCCTCACTATTCATTAGAGAGGGGATTTGCCAAACACACTCCCTGATGCTGTTATGCAAGGTAGTGCTCCATGTACTCTCTCCTTCCACAGAGATGTAGGCTACAAGCACTCATATTTAGTTCTCCCATCCCCCTAAATCTTCACCACAAAGGACACTGTCACCACCAAAGCTTTGCAACAAGGATCGTTTCTATATCTGACAACCTTTAAAGCCCCAAAGAAAGGGAAAGGGAAGCAGTAAAGCTCTCTGAAGAGCTCTTTGGTGGAACAAGCAGAATTAGGAGCAGCAGGAGAAATATGAGTAATTAAGACAACAGTATATCTATATCTTACAGCTGACAGAGGGAGACTGCAAGTTAGCTCTGGGCAAGATGTTAGCAGAGAGGAAAGAACTGAGCAGACTGTTTCTAATGTTCTTGTTGAAAAGCCAGCCCAGGAAAAAGGCTAAAGGGACAATTTCATTAAAAAGAAGGAAGTAGGTTGGCTTAAGAGAGAGCAGTTAGATGCAGACTGGCAACATTAAAGGAACAGGTCAACAGCTATCGGTAACAAGACAAGCGATCGTTTGGGGAGTCAGCCAGGGTGGTACTGGCTGTTCTTAGAAGAAAACACTCCCAAATTATCTATCAGCAGGTTACCCAGAAAATTAAAGCTGCAGAACTGCACCACAGCACAAAACAAAGCACTAGGGTGGATCGAGGCTGCGGGTGAGCGAGCCACGACTTGCACATAGCCCAAAAGAGCAACTGGTTTGAGGAAGCCAACATTCACCCAGAGCTGATCTGGTGGCCAGGATACAGTGGTCACTCCCCATCCATGATCCAACCAGCACCTCTCTGAGCTGCCAGGGCTGGGCCAGCTGGGTACTGTTGGGACTGCAACCTACAGCACGGAGGGGTTGGATTCACCCAGGCCACAGCTGCTCTGATATGTGCATCACAGAATTTTTAAGGTTGGAAGAGACCTCTAAGATCAAGTCCAACCATCAACCTATCACCAGCATGCCACTGAACCATGTCCCTAAGCACCATCAACTCTACTCCAGTCCTTCCTCCAGCCCTGGAGCTCGGCATGCTCCAGCGATTCCCCGGCTGCTGGGACAGCCCCTCTGTGGCTCCAGCAGCATGGTTTATAGCAGCCCTGAGGCTGTGTTTTCCATCTAGTATATATAAGGGAATTAGTGGAAAATTTGAGCTTACACAAATCACGGAGCCGGCGTGCACTTTGTCACAGCCAGGCAGCCTGTGCTCAGGGCTGGAGCTGCAGTAATGAGGTACAGTAAAGATATTGGGGGCTGCATCCATGTCACAGCTGGGTATAGAGGTAGAAAGGGAAGTGCTGGGAAATGAGAGGGAGGGGAAAAAAACCCCAAACAACAGACCAACAGCAGCTCCCATATCTACATAGATCAAATGTATGGTTGGTGCAGTCACCTGGGGCTTGCAGCCACCAAGATCGATGCATGGATATTCAGAAAGAGCAACCTTCCTCTCCCATCTCCCAGGCTCCATCTGCAGGAGGAGGAGGTGGGAATTACACAGAGGGTAATATTTGCATTGGAGAAGTGGCAGAGGGCTTGGTTGCTCCCAATCTGTATTTTGCAAACAAGAGCAGCATTTGTCCAAATGATAAGAGCTGTAGCGAAGGCAGAGCCAGAAAGCACTGAATGAGGGTCACCAGCTGCAACTGCTGTTGCCACCCAAAAAGAGGAGCTCCATGCCTACAATAGGATGGGGGACAGACAAGTTTGGGAGATGCCAAAATCTCCCCCTGTGGTTCTCAAAGGATTGCCTCAGCATGCTTCAACAACATTTAGTATATCCAAGTTGCTAGCCATGTTCAAGTGCCCCAGCAGCTACTCATCCCTGCAGTGCCTGTCTTAGAATCACAGAATCATTAAGGGCAGAAAAGACCTCTGTGATTATCAAATCCAACCATCCACCAACACTGCCATGCTCACCACTAAAAACCATGGCCCCAAGCACCACATTTACAAGTTTTTTGAACTCTTTCAGTCATGTTGATTCCACCACCTCCTTGGGCAGCCTGGGCCAATGCTTTTAGTCACACCTACAAGTCCCAGCCCTCTTCAAGCATTTCTGTGTCCTTATCAACAGTGACAACACTGGTTTACATTAAAAATACACCTTGGAATACACCATTTACAGAGAAGCACAGCAGAGGTCTTCTCTATCCCTTTTTCCTTTCCTACTTTCTCAGCCAACACCAACCAACACCTTATGCCATTCCTGACCACTCCATCACTTATTTGGTGTAGAGAGTCCAAGGCAAAGGGTTTTCTTGCTCCAGAGTATTCTCTGCCATTTTCTCTACCATAAAAAAGGTCTGTGGTGCTGTGGGAGGAGCCTGCATCACCCTTTCCTACACAAGGTTGAGGTGAAGCCTGCTCTCAGTATATTTCAAACAAAAAGCTCTAGTGGCTCCTTAAAATACACATCTATACTTAGCCTATAAATCAGAATTGATACTCAAGTCCTGCTGATAGGTCTAAATCCTTCTGACACTCTTCTGTTGCTCCTTTATGTACCTACAGTGTCCCACTGCCTATACATTTCTGCCTCCAGCTCCAGCCACGTCCTGGCACTGATTAAGAGCACCAGAGTGTGTAGCCCTTAAAAACTCCAGAATTCCTGAGCACTAAAATGCATCTGAAATTAGGAAGAATGGCATCCTGTCATTTTGTTGGCTTGCCAATGAGTTTATTTACTCTCTCATCCCACAGAGCAATTCTTCCATGGAAATACAGAAATGGTTAATATTCCAGTGTGACAGCAGGCAGAGGTACCCAAGTCCCACCTCTGTGCCAAGCAAGGACCATCACAAGGCTGAAAGCTCTCATCAGCTGCTTTTCCTATGAAAGTGAGCGTCTTAACCCATTCTTTGGGATGTATATTGTTAGAAGTGAGCTCAGAATTTCATATGATTATCATATTATAGACAGCATTCCTTTGGTAAAGGGTCAAAGATCAGGAAGACAAGAAAAATAAGGAAATAAAACCCAGCACCGGTCAGATCTTTTGCTGGCATAATTGGACACCCAAATCCATGGAATTCTGTCCATTAGCAGGAGTGGGTGATCTGACCCATATGCTTGCCACTTTCAAGTGTAAAGATTAAAACAACACTCCTAAGAGCAGAAATGGGGTAGATGACATTTCAGAGAGCCTCGGGTTGCCAAAAACTATGGGGACAATTTCAGCCTGCCATCATAAAGACTTCAAGGCTGTTTACCCAAACTTCTCAATAGCTCCCTTCTAAAAAAGGGATGATGAGCAACCATGTTCAGTAACACAGATTCTTAATGTAATCTGTTTATAGTTTTAGAACAATTTCCAGAATAGAACAGTTTTTTAAGTGTCCTAAGCCTCTAGCATTCTCACTTTGATCATCTCCCATCACGTTATGGTTCAGAACAGAACCTGATGGAGTCAGGCTAACGAAGCTGCCAGAAATGACATCAGAAAGACAAGGGACCTGAAAAAAACAAAGGGCTCTATGTGAGCACCAAGCTTTTCTTGAACCTTCTCCTTTTCTTTTTAGATAGATATATATATATTTATATCAATGTTTTACTGGATTTAGTTTGCTTGCTTGAAAACTCAGACCTTGTTCTTAGAAAAAAATCCTATTGAAAACCAAAGGAGCCTGATTTGACCAAGGGAAGACTGTAGGAGGTCCTCAGACGACAATAGCTAACAATTCTGTTTAGGGTCAAACACTTGAAGTAACAAACACTTTCTTCGGAGGGGAACTCTAAATAACAATTGTGGATTTTGCAGCCTGGGGAAGAGAGGGATTGCTCCTTGACAGAGTTTATATTACTAACCTGATGTGAGCAGACAGCTGCAAAAATGAAGTGATAGCAATGATAAAAATATTCTTTCTACTCTCAGGCAGGAGGAATTGCCTGGTAGCCAAGGGACACGAAGGCAGGGACTGGCTGACGTGGCACTGCTGATCGTGGACATCCTGACCTAGTATGTGTTTCCTTTGAAGGTTTTTTTAACCACTTCACATTAAATAGCTTGCCTTCCTTTTAAAAACTTTACTTACACAATAACATGCATTGCCTTTTTCATTCAAGCCCTGTTAGAACTGGCAAATAACTTGATTAGAAAAAAAAGCCCACACAAAACAAACCCACCACACATTGTAATGATGAGCCACCCCCTCCCCTTCTATCTGATGTAGAAACAGATAATTTCTAGTACTAAAAGTGATTAAATTTGGTGCATTTCCAACTTGTATTTTAACAATGCATTACCTCCTGAATTGCTGCATAAATATTAATAGACAGCCTGATATGGAACTTTTGCCCGGAATGCCCTTGGAGAACCATAATCACAGCGAGTGGAGCAAAAGAGATGAGAGAAACACTGAAGATGGTGGTGGCTCTATCCCCCAGCTTCAGAGAGCTACCCCTGGGTCAGGCACTTTCCATGCAGTATCACAGATGAGCAATGTCTCAAAGCCTAGATTTTGCCTTGTAGGAGATGAAAATCCTACAGACATTAATCTGCCTGGTACTCATCTGAAATACAACCAAAAAAAAAGAAGAATCTATTGGTACCAAGAAGAGTTACACCCATTTTTCTCCAAATTAACCAGGCTTAGCTTTGGACATAATGGACTTTTAAATATCATCTGCAGATGTTTGCAACTCTAATCACCTCCAAAATGATTTTACATAGCATTTTTCTACCTGAATTTCATCCCTCTGATACAATCTCATTATAAGTCACCGTCACTCTGAATACCACTTTAAAGAGGCCAAGTGCCTCCAGAACCCCACAAGCCATGCTCAGCCTTCTTGAAAATTGGCCAATTCTTTAGATCCCTAAATGTGACTTTAGGAGCTGAAATTCAGGATATCCATTTGGAAATCCTTTCTGGTCTGCCCACATTTCTGCTTTCTGAGAAGAAGACGCTATTGATTTTTGTCACTTTAACACAAGAACCTCAAAATACCAAGAGGAAAAAGTGCCAGGAGAAAAGGTTTCTGCTTGCTAACACCTCTTGCCCAGCTGTATTTTGGACACTGATGGACAGTGCGAAGGGTTAAGATCATTTAACTTTCCCCAAGTTAGAAAGCTATGAATGTTTAATCACAAATGAACTCCACTGGGCACTTTGGTAGCTCACAAGCAAAGGTCCTCATTTTTATTCTTTATTAGCAAGTGCTCAAATCATCATCAACCATATTTAAGGAGGGAGAAATTTCACAAGGGGAGGGAGCTGTGGTAGAAGAATAAGAGTTAAAAAGGCAGCTCACTGTTTTAAAATGTAAATCCAACCAAATTCCCAGAAATGCTGCTGGAAACAGAAGACTGAGGATTCATTATTTTGTTTCAAAGTTAGTTTATCATAAATCTGCCCTCTGACACGTAATAACTAGTAACGTTTCGAAGGTTATTTGATAGTAAGTTCAACAGTGTAGGTGACTGAACATGTGAGCTGCATGATAATGAGTCCCAGGGGAAATCAGGCTTTAGGATGCAGGGTGAAGCATCCCTAGGCTTGTATTCAAATGGAAAGAAAAAAAAAATATTCAAAAAGTTTATTGTTTATCTCCTAGGAACATCAAATAATACACAGGCTTTCGAATCAAATGTATAGAGCAGGCTAGAGGACTGTATGCTGGGGGGGAAATGCCTGATCTGATCAAAATTCAAAACCCTAATAGCTTGTACACTGAAATGCACAGAGTGATTCTGATATCAAAAGTGGAAGGGAGTATTTTGGTTTGTTCTTTTACAGAACTAAAAGGCACAGCAAGTCAATTTGCTCTTGCATCTGACTCTAGAAAGGGGAGCTAGAGAGTGTTTAAACTAGTTGTTTTCCAATCCTCTGGGTTCCAGCACAATGGAGTTCTTTAAGTGTGACAAATACAAATTGTGCTACCCACCCTGAATATCATTTCCAAGGTACCTTGGCTGTAATTGATTAATTCCTAGTGTACAATCTAATTCAAAGCCAATCACGAGAGCAAACAATTTTATTCTCCAGCAAGGAGGTGAGGTGCACACTCCCTACCCCAGCAGCAGAGCAGAGCCTCACCTCTCAGCTCCTTAAGCTCTTACAGCACAAGGCTGATGCTGCCCTTACCCAAGTCAATGGTAGTTTTGTCATTAGCTGTGCCAGAAAAGCATGTAAGACAGAACTTGCTTCTGTATAAACTCTCTGTATCCCAAATGCCAAGGGCAGCAGCATTCCAAGCCCATAACTACCCAGCTGCTGGCATCCTGCCACCCCACCACAGAGCAGAGATGGGATGGTAGGTTCCTGGCATAGGAGCTGGTCCTTGGGATGGATGCTGGGCTGGGAGCTGGGTCCCTCACCAGCTCCTGCCTTCCCTAGGCGCAACCTATCTGCAGCTTCAGCATTGCTGCTCATCTCCAGCCTATGCACCTTTCTGCTCATGAAAGTTGGTGGAGCTGGCACTGCATTTAAGGGTTGTTTTTGAGTTTGGATACATTATGGAGAACTCCACTGCCAAATTTCCGTCTTTTTGTTTTCCATCATTTCTGTGTCACTCAGTTGTTAAAGGGGACCAGATGTGGCTCCTGCTGGGTCTGTGTACACCCATCCCTAGCTGCCTTCTCTTACCATGGTTCTAGTCCTCTCTGTATCAAGAGGCTGTTATTTCATAATGGATTTTGGACACTGAGAACAAAATTAGACTTAACTTCCAAGGTATCTTTTAATAACCAAACCCCATTTTCCACACATCCTTGTCAATTGTCCTCCTTTTTTAATTCATTACTTAAACACTTACCTACCCTATACTTAAGTGCTGAAAAGTTATGCAGCATATATCTTCCTTCACATCACTCTGTCAGACCTAACTCTTAATATTATGATGGGTTTTTTTCCAGAGATATAACTGGCAGAGGTTTACTGACACACCACAAATCCTAATTATCATTAAAACTCTAAATTCTACATTGCCAAAAATAAAGAAGTAAAGGGGGGGAAAAAAAAAAAATCAGAGGTTGAAATGCTCTTATCTTGACAAGCTCTAAAACACCCAATGAATGTTTGTTTAGTCACTTGCTATATGAGTATACATTTCCAATGTGGCTATTTTCCATACCTTACCTTTGGGACAACAGCAACATTTAAATATGCACCAAAGGCAAAGCTAAATCAAACCAAGCCAAGAGGCAATAGCCCTCTTGTCTAAAATGCTGTTTACTGCACTTCATAAGGAATTACTGCAGAGAAGATGATTGAAACCACAAAAAAACTAGCACAATATTGAATAAAATACAATTAGAAGGAAGGGTGAACTTCCTGGATTCAGTCCTTGAAATATTATGTTACTCACTGCTCAACTTTTCTTGGTGTTTACACACAGGAGAGCGACACTGAAATACAAAAGGCACAACAAGCGGCCACGGAACTATCAACACAAATCTTACACAAGCATGGTCAAAACCAAAGCAGTCCTGAAGTTTTGCACCAGGAAACAGTTCAAAACAGGCATTTACTCGATGAAGTTAGCTCTGCCCAGAGCTGTGATAGAAAAACCAAGCCCAAAGCCCTGTGCTCCTTTCCCCTCTCCAGCACACAAAGCTGCTGGTTCTCGGGGAGGCATCGGCAGAGCCATGCCGAGCTCCTCGGCTCGGGCTCCTTCCTCTGTGTGGTCTCTCGGAACTGTCGTTATCAGCTTTCTGTTTATTATTGTGCTCAGTTTAAAGGGAATTTGCCAAGTGATCCCTGGACTCCAATCTTTAGGCCTGTTGTCAGGACAAATTAATTTCTGTGGAAACCCACTGTGCCTCAGATACCATCGAGGAAATGTAGGATTAATGGAGTCCCTGTACAACAAGCTTTGTAGTGTGGCTGCTGGAGGGGGAGGGGAGCAGTGCTGGGAAGCCAGAAAGAACCAAAATAAAACCCCTGCACTTTGGGTTAGTTAACGGGGAAAGGCCGTTTTGTTTGGTTTTAAAGGCAGCAACTCACATCAATAATATTTAAAATCTAGTGTAGGAACTGAATACCAGCAGGCAACTTCTTAGGCAAAAGAACAGGGGGAATGGACACTGTATTACCAAAGGTGAGGAACCCGAGGTCTAATTATCAATATTTTCTATTTTACAGGCTCAGGTCAATCTTGTCAGTAGGTAAAAACAGGATATTAAAAGAAACAGCCTCCTGTGAATCTTAGTAGAAAATAATGAAAGTCAATACATGGGCTTTTGGAAAAGGAGTATTAAAGCTGGATTTCCTACAGGGCCAGGTCATTACTGTGTTAGCTGATATTTGAGGCTCTTCTTTCCAAATGCATGTTATTTCAGTGCTAAAAATGTTCAGCTGCCACTGTTCTTGCAATAAGCATATTTAAAAAAAACAACAACCAAACAAAAACTATCCCACACTTTCCTGCCTAGGAAAAAAAAAAAAAAATAGTCATTATTTTTCTTAGTGATGCTAAATCACAGCTGGATTTACAGCTGTAACAGGTAAAGCAGAGAGAAGGAGAGAAGAAGGAGAAGGAAGGAGAGAAGCAGAAGGAGGAAGGAAGGAGAGAAGCAGAACTCCAATACATTTTTTGATCCTTCCTCATTTCAGGAGGATGACTCTACCCAAGGTTAGATATGCAGGTTTAATATCTTATAAACTTGGAATTCTTAGCCTTACTTTTTTCTCTCCAAAGATAAATCAGTTGGTAACACACAGGACAAAGACAGCAGACACACAGCTCCCTGTTCTGTATTGTATTGTACCTTTTGAGTCTCCTGTGGAATTGGGGAGTTGTAACTCAGCCTTGAACTTATCTTAAAGTGGCACTAAAACACCTAATGGATCACCCAAAAAACAAACCCCAAAAAACCCCAACCAAACCAAACCACCCTATTCCTTAAAGGTCAAATGCAATATGCAAAACATGACTTTTTACCATGGTGTTGTTTCAATATTAAGCTGTTAATAGCAGTGCTAATTTTGCCACAGTGCATTTTTAATGCCTTCTAAGCTTGGCACTGCAGATGCTGAAGCTGCAGCAGAAGGCTCCTTTTACACAGCTCTCCAGTGCACAGATACCTCAGGGCATGCTGCTTTTCCTTTGGAGGGTAAAACCAGGAGCATTGCAAGAATTCCTGTTTTTTCTGTGATACCACATTATTTTTTTGGAACAGCATTTATGGAGAAGATTCATTTGGGGAGATTATTAATCTTAAGCCCACCTGCATATGAGACCTCCTTCCTTTTTATTAAACATTCCAAAGGAGCATGTTCTTCCCTAACTAAAACATTTAATCTTGAGAGACTTTTTATGTGCCAGTTTTTACTATTACAGAAATTCAATTAACTCCATAATTATGAACACAATTACCATTGAGTCTTATATGTGATTTGGTGGTAGCAGCTACATGGCACACACACACACACACTGGTTTATGATTTAAAATGTACAGTAACAATACTAACAGGCAAAAATTCCCAAAGATTATCCTTATCCTTTGGGTTACATGCAATGGTTTAAATATACAAACAATTCTTAAATATGCTATTCAGATTTTGGCCATGAAGTGCTTCAGGACAGTTTGCATGTTATTTGCAATCCAGTGGGCTGGATTCCTGGCTGCTAAAAAGTCACCTAAACTGTGACAATTTACCTTAAAATGTCAGCCTGGCCCCAGCCACTTTAACTCATTCCATGACCAACTCAAATCCCACATGCAAGGCAGTGAATGGAGCTGCAGTGATTTATGCATGGGGGGAGAGGTGAAAAAAATAAATTAAAACAATTAATAAAAAGGGAAAAAAAACTAAAAAGAAACAAAAATTCAAAAATTTAAATCATTTACAAATAAAAAAGGAAAATGTGTGGTGGAGAAAAGGAAACTGCATAAAGTCTTAAATCTTGAGACACTGGCACTGCCAAGAGAAGAGGCTCCAGGCAGGGGAAGGCTGCACAGCCCTGCCCTGAGAGCCCTCAGCACCAGGTAGGATGACCTAGGTGTTCAGGATAGAGCTGGCATGTCAAGAGGCAGCATCTCTAGGTCTGGATGATGAGCTGCCAGACAGGATCCAGCATAAAACCCTGGCTCCAGGTTGCTCTCACAGTGAGCAGGGGGTTTGGGGGACTGCAGCATTGCCAGGCTGATCTGAGAGCACTTCGCTGCTTCTTTAGGACTAAAGCACACTGGGGTTTATGTCGTATGATAAAATGCTGGGCTGGGGTCACATTCCATTCAGGGGGTTTAGGACTGAGGTGGCTACAAGTAAAGTTTAGGAGTATGAGTATGGGTCAGGATATGGCCCTGCAGAGAGTTCAGGGTGCTCTCAGTACACACAAGCCTTTCCACAGCACTTGCAGAAACAGCTCAGGTGAGAGGCATCCTGCAAAAGTCACTGTTCACTCCCTGTCTTCACCCAGCCTATCTGTGACATCTCCTGTGTCACAGGCAGATTTTGATTCCTCACTGATAATCTCTCATGGCAGTAGGTGCACCACATCCTCCACACACCAGGCAACAGAAGCCAAGCTGTCTTTATATGGGCTTAGATTATTCCAGACATCATGAAAAATAATTCTGATATCACTCATGTAACCTTTTGGCTGGACTATGCACATCTCCAGTACATGGAACTCAGCCTAGATCCCTGACTGTCAATACTCCTCTGCCCACTTCTGTCAGCTGAAGGGTCACAAAACTCTTCTTAATCTAATAAAACCTCGTTTCTGCTAACACAGCAACAGTGGCAATGATCTCCACCTTCACCTACTGTCTTTGTATAAGAGGTTTTTGCACTTACAAGTGCCCAGGTGGGCAAGACTCCTTCACAACAAAGCAACCAGAGCTTTACCCAGACAGGTCCACGGGCTTTAAAGGCACAAGAAATCAACAGTCTTTTACTATCATCCCTCTGCCAGTAACTGAAAACCAGAATTACTTATGTGGCTTCTGGAAATAAATAACCAGTGATCTGCACCCTACAGATCTGAATTCAAACCATGTCCACATGAAACCATCAACATACAGAATGCAGTCACAGCTCAGTCCTCGAGCTGGGGCCAGGCTCTACTGTAAAACCATCACATCAGTTATTTTAAAAGGGGGAGGGGGGGGGGAAGCCAAAGGTATAATAAGAATGAGAGTCAAAGCACTTCCAGGCTTGCCAAGGGTTAGATCTTACCAATGGAGTAAAACATTGAAGCTTTAAAGGAGAACTGTAACTGCAAGTCTCTCTGCAATGAACCATTAAAGAGCTTCGTGTGGAACTTCACGTCTCGTAACGAGAGCGGTACAAATATTTCATAACATGTCAGGCTCACTCTGTAGGTACATTCATGCTTTCCTCACTCCTGGCACAATAATCATAAATGAAAAGGAACATAACAACACTGGTAATAGGAGTTTTCCAACCCTGGGGTATGGAACTCAAGAACTTGGTGAAACCTGTGATCCCAGTCAATAAATGACCACAACGGGAAGGGTAGGAAGATGACATCTGAGGGCTCAGACCAGTGAGATCCCAACCCAGCAGCTCTTAGTTGCTAAAAACAGCCCAGATAGAGCACTGTGAACCAAGCTGCCATGCCATTTGTTTTCTAAAACAACATCTCACTCCCCTCTGCTGCAGAAGAAAATTTAGTTCTTATTCCTCTTTAATATTCATAAGGTATGGAGCTACATTAACAGCTAAGTTTTAATTTCAGAAACATTCTCACATTTACAAAGAACAGATTCCACCTTCCAGTTTCACACTAGTTTGGGGAGGGAGGGGAAGGGGGCTGGTATGTTTTGAGTTTTTTTCCCCTATTATTACTGGTATTAATATCACTGTAGAAGTGATTAAAAGGTCCTGGACATTTTATTAAAATAATCTAGATCTGTTCAGCATCCAGATTCTTTCTGTTATTTTATAAACAGCAATCATCTGTCTGGAAAGGAAATTTGTTGCCTCTCTCCTTCCCAAAATCAAGGTGTCCAAGTGATTAGTGATTTTATTTTTGCTGTTAAGATTGTATGTAAGAATTATTCTGAATATTTGAGGCAGGAGCAAAAATCTTTACTATTTAATGCTGAACTCTCCCCAGAAAAAGTGAAAATAGCAAAAAAACAAAGCAGCAACAAGCCAAATCCTCAAGCTTCTGAGGGTAGTTGAGGACTGAGATCTCTCCTGGAAGGCAACAACATTAGTCCCTACATCTGTTCTCAGGTGATACTCAGTGGAGCACAGGCTGACAAGGCTTAGGTTGTGCAGAAAGGGCTGGTTTAGCTACAGCTTGGGATAAAAGCAGGTTTGTTTCCTGAGCTAGCCTGGCAGCTTGACCACCTATCTTTGTGCAGCTTTTCTATATTCTTCACTAAACAGAAATTCCAGAGTTTTAAGCATAGATTAAATGCTTTCAAAAAGCAGTTTTAGGCTGGCATGGAAGTTCACCAGATTGGCCTCGTGATTATGGATCAAATAGTTCCTTAGGACACAAAGTAGGGGAATATTTTAGGTTTCAGTGGTTGTTGGAGGTAGTAGCACCACATATAAAAATCACAGAATCGTTAAGGAAGGAGAAGACCTCTAAGATCACCAAGTCCAACCACTGAACTAACACAAATGAGACGCCACAGCAATATTTAAGGAAGTTTCTCAACAGATAACTTCATGAAG
This sequence comes from Galbula dea, assembly GCA_013399015.1. NCBI lineage: Eukaryota > Metazoa > Chordata > Aves > Piciformes > Galbulidae > Galbula > Galbula dea. The sequence continues at coordinate 366,171 of VWZX01007335.1, forward strand.
CATTAAAATAGGACTATTCAGAGGGCTGGGACAGAGCAGTATTAAAATACATTCACAAAAGGCACTATCAAGCATGTAACTTAAACCCAACAGTAAGAATCACTCTGAATTTCATATAGAATTGTGAAAAAGAGAATCACATAACCTAGTTCCTACCAGATTACTCCCAATTTTTTACCTCTGGAATCTTAATATCAAGATACACACCAGCTAAGAGGGCAGTAGTAAGATACCTACTTGTTCTAATAGCTAAAAAAACATCTTCCAGACTACCTTGGGAATGATGCAAACCAGTTAGTCACAAAATACTCTTCTCTCATTCCATATTCCCAGGGACGTGGTGCATATTTAATGCCCCAGTACTAATGTGCCTTGCAACATCATTTTCTCCCCCCTACCCCATCCTTACTAATGTCAACAGCAGTGTCACCCCAGAGCATTCAAAGCAACGTTTGCATTAGTTTGATCTTATCAATTAAATCCAGTTTGGGTTTTCCACGGTGCAACACAGAGCCAATATTCCACACGGAGCCAAACCGCTGCACCTTTGCCTCCAGTATCTCTCAGCCCTGGGAAATCCACCCAGAGGGGGGAAAACACAAACAGCACAAACAAAACAAACAAACAACCAACAACCAAAAAATAACCCCTTTACACCAAATTTCTTCTCGATCTTTTGAAGCAGTTTGCTCAAACCCTTTGACAGTGCATTTTGCTCTCAACAAATTTCTAGACAACCCTGTGATTTCTTGGTTTTGTTTTTTTTTTCCTTCCATCTCTGGAAATACACTGTTTCTCCCTCCATGAAACTGGAACACAGGGGCTGAGAGAAAGGAAATTATTAAGCATTCTAGTGGGTTTGGTTTTTTCGGGGTTTTTTTTTTTTTTTGTAGGTTTTTTTTTTCTCCAACAAAAACTAAGATAGAGGTCAATGAATAAGTATGTGCAGGCTGGAACTTAAATCCTCTGGGGTGACTGTAGGCTAATTAATAATTAATGCCAGAGACACGGTGTTTGAAATGCAGATGTGATAACTGGAGGCCTGGCAAAGCTGTTCAGAGGAAGCAGATTTGGATGCTATAGGGAATAGGCACTCCCTTGCCGGCTGGCTCTGAAAGCAGACCTGGGTGCAAAGCAGGGCCTATGGTTTAGATTATATTCCCCTCAGCTGTTAATTACCTGAACCTACTTTGAAGTTTTTCTCTTTTTATCCTCTGCATGAAAAGAGATTGGTTCAGCCAAGGGACTTGAAAAAATGATCAAATACATGGAGTAAGAGGAGGGGAATAGAACTTCAGATATAAAAAAAGATAAGGAAAAAAAAGAAAAGGAAAAAAACCACCCAAAAAAACCACTCAGGGAAACATACAGGAACATATCAGGAAGTGCACAAGTGTGGCTGGACGTTTCCAGCGAGTTGTGCTGCTCTGAGTTATTCCAACCACTGAGTAAACCCCTGTGTGCTTTAGGAATAGATTTGTTAAAAGGAATCTCTCACTCTATGTATATACTTTACATTAATTATTTGATGAAAGTACCATAGGTGATTTCCTATGCTATTTTTAATTCAATAAAGTCATTTAAAACCTCCTTCTGTTTGGGGCTATTTAATGAGGTGTGCAACATTCACAGAATCACCAATGAGCTGGTACTACAAGGGTTTTGTGGAAAACCACTCATTTTTACAAAGAGATGGGTCCAGCTTGGGCTCCTCACTACTCCCGAGAGAAATATGGGGCAAGTGCCTTCAGCATCTCACCTTCTTAACCCTCCAGTGCTGGGGGGTGGACCAGAGGGTGGATTTTCACAGCAAGTGGGGAGTAGCGTGGCTCCTGGTGAGATGAAGGAGACAGTGGTGATGGGGATGAAGGCGAGGAGAGGAGGGGTGCACCAGAGGAGTTTGGGGACCACACAGACAACCTTCAAGTGCAGGAAACACCCCAGGACCAAAACCCCAGGGCGTACCTCTTGAGACATGGCCATCAGAGAGAAAGGCAACACCAGGGTGAGCGAGGACAGTCGGGTCGGTTCTTTCTGAGCGCGGAGTGGGCTCCTCTAGGGCTGATGCGGGTTGCCCAAGGATGATGGGGGCTCCCTGGGGTGGCCCGTGCAGGAAGCCCCGGGGGCTGTGAAGACTCCCCAGGACCGATGCAGGATGCCAGAGACCGGCGCCGTGGGATAGCCGTGGGTGATGAGGGCTCCACGGGAGCGGTGTGGGATGCCCGTAGGTGACGGGGACTCCCCGGAGCCGCTGTTGCAGGATATGCTGGGACAACGGGGGCTGCCCAGGGCCGGTGCGGGCTCAGCCGGTCCCGCTCTCCCGGAGCCGGCCAAGTCCCCGCGACAGGAAGAAGCCACCAAAATCTCCTCACCCATTTTCGCTTTTACAGCTCGCTCCCGTTTCAAAGCGGCTCCAGAGTCGCTTTGTTTTTTACTTTCTTCAATGTTCCTTAAAGCCGGTCCGTTCACAAGCTTCCACGGCTAAACTTCCCGGGAACCTCACTAAACCCTCTGAAACACGGGGGAAAGAGAAATTTTTTTCCCCTCTTCCTGCTTTGGCGGGGCTTTTTTTGTTTGCTTGCGGGTTTTTTTGGTTGCTTTTCTTTTTTTCTCCTGGTGCACAGGAGGATGAATGAATCTCTCATCAGCTCAGGGCTGGCTACGTTTAAAAATTAAAGTGAAAAATATCTGTCTTTAAGGAGCAGGTATCTCTTACTTAAGCCCACCACCTTGGCATCTCGCATTTTAAACCCATCACCTTGGCATCTCGGTACGACTTCTCCTCCTGCTGCTGCAGACAACCTCTCCTTCACACCAAGCCCAATTGTTTTTACCTAATTTCTCTTCCCTAGCACCATCTTTCAGCGTGACGTAAGGGCAACACCCAGCTCTACGACAGAAGTGCATACACCTGCGTGATGTTTTCCCTTTTTGGTGGGGGTAATTCACGGTGTCACTGGATATCTGTTCGGATGTTGCTTACCTACAGCTAAACAAAGCTTCAAGGAGAAGCTGCTGACTCCATCCTGGCGCAGGAACCACCTTGATCTTCCCCAAAACGGGCGTGGGAAGCTCATGTGATGGTGTAGGAAAAGCCACGCCTGAGAGGGAGAGAGGTTCCTAATGAAATCATAACATCCAACCGGTTTTCTATTAAATCCTGCTAATTTTCTAGGTGAAGGCTGTGAAGTGAATGTGAGGAAGCATTAAAAGGGAATTGAATTTGCATTCCTTATGCTACAGGCACATGTTTACATGACCTTTAAAACAGAATTAAAGCTGTATCATCAGCAGCTGTAGGCAATTCACATTACTAAGGCAATCAAATCAGAAGGCTAAACTAACTATAAAACATAAATTAAACAGATAGAGAACTATCTAAATTCACTAGGTTTACTTGCAATTTACTTATCCGCTACTAGTAATTTCTAAACAGTTTGGAGAAGAAGCAAATCGAAAATGCTTGAAGGTGGCACTTCAGAAACGTGTGGTTCGAGGGGCAGAGCTGGCTCTGCTGGGACTCCGCTGAGACTTTCCAGGGGCTTTCCTGGAGCTCTCCCAGGACTCTCCGGGGGCTCTGCAACAAAGTGCTGCAATGACAACCTGGGTACGGTCGTTTAAGAGGTCCACAAAGGGCCTACGAACTGGTACTTGCAACCCCTACATAGCTATATACCAAATTTTACTGCCTTGGCTCAAGCCTCGGAGTGTTCTTGCTCTCTGCAGGACCCTCTTGCAGTCCCTTTATTTCCTACAAAGCGAACTATCTCCTGGTCCAACAGAGCCCACGTTGCACCTCTCCTCACTCTGCCCTCATCCCCCATCCCCAAGAGGGACAATGTTCAATGCCTGAAGCACCATAAAAAATCCCAAATCGAAACCGCCTGTGATTTCATTTAAAGTTCGCAGAGTACATTCTCCTATTGCTGCCGGACAGAGCGGGGCCGGTAGCCGGTACCGGGTAGTCCATTCCCCGGTAAGGCCATGCCGTAGCCTCCGAGCACCCCCGACTTTGATTTATTCCTATTTATTTCTTGGAGCCCAGGGGCTCTCTCTTCTCCTTTGATGGCGACTTTCCCCCTGGGCGCTCCCATTTGTCCTGGGGACTGCACTGATTTATTGCCCTCCAGTGAACTTCTCCCCCGGGGAAGGTCCCGTGCAACCTCCAGCAGCTTTAACCAGGCTTCTCCTAGGCAGAAAGGCTAGTACAGCTTCCAGAAGCTTTAACCAGGCTTTTCTCCTGTGGAGAAAAGATGCTAGAAGATCCTACGGGACCTGGCAGGCTTGGGGAAGAAGTGGCTGGAGATGGCTCAACACCATCAGTTTCTGGGGTTACTGCTGCGGGGTAAGGAGGGTGGGGGAATATACACAGTGAAGACGACGAGGATAGAAGCACGGGGACAGAAGGATGAGGGTTCCCCTTCTCCGGCATTCCCTGCCCACCCGAGGCGCGCCAGCACCGGGCAGCGCCGCAGCCGAGGATCCCGGGGTCTGGTCCCAGCTCGGGGAAGGATGCGTGAAGCATCTCCCATCCTGCGGGACTCAAGCTTCCCGAGGAACATCCATGGGCAAAGCCTTTGTCTGCTGCGCGGATTCTGCGCGCAGCCATGCGCAAGTTACGCGGCTAGCATAGAGGCTGTCACGAAGCATCCAGCCGCACAGGTACAGTGTGACCAAGGGACACCTCAATGCCTCCTGTCCCCTCATATTCCTGGCATCACCCGAGCGCGATTCCCAGAGGAAAAACCTTCTAGTAACACAGTCTGGCCTGAAAGTTCCTTTTCTGTTTTTTACAACAGCTTTGGTTGGCGCGACCTGATTTAAATGGGGAGTAAACTTTCCACCGAGCCGTAAACATTGAGAAAAACAAGAATTAGCAGCACCATCGAAATGATTCTAAATGTGAATAGAGGAATGACGAGGTGCTGAAACATGCAGGAGGCGTTCAGATCCTTCTGCAGGATCGAGAGCATAGCTGGATGCTGAAGGTTACAGCTGGAAAAAAAAAGGATACTTTAAAAAAAAAAAGGTTTTAAAAAAAAAGAAATAAAGCCACCACACACACGCAAAAAAACCCCCAACAAACAAACAATATATATATATAAAATTACCAAAAAGAATATACGAAAGCACCACAAATATATATATATATATATACAACCAAACACATTGAAATTGTTCAGTAAGCGAACAAACAACAATACAGGTATTTGTCATCCCAGGAATAGAGCTATTTGTCTTCAATGTCTCATTAGCCAACAGAGGTTAAATAGCCATTTTAGGGCATTTTCAAACCCAACCCACTTTTCCTTGAAATAAGGTCTGAGCAGAAATCTATCCGTTCAGGAGTTGTGTTTGAATTATTCCTAAAACAACGGAGGCAAGGGTGGCCTCTGATTTGGAAAAGGAGCTGGAGCCCGTCCCCCTCCCCAGCGCCCAGAGAGGGAGGGCTCCATCGCCCCAGTTTGCTGGAAGAGATGCTGGGAGATGTTGTGGAGATGCTGGGAGATACTGGGAGAGATGCTGGGAGATGCTGAGAGAGGAGTGGGAGAGCATCCTTCGCAAAAACAAACAAATAAATAAATAAAGCACCGGGATTTCGGTGCGGGATGAAACAGGCGCATCCCTTGTCATCACGCCCGGTGAGGAAAGTGCCTACGTAGAAGGGAAGCGAACGGCATTGTTGTGCAGTTCTATTAACTCCTAACGGGAGCTCAGGAGCCTGGAGCGCAGCCGGGGACGAAGCGGGCTAGGGACCGACTGCCGCGGGCAACCTCAAGCCCACCCCCAGCTCCAGCCTTCCGGTAACCACAACAAAACCAACCCGACGGTTCGTTACGTGGATTTAATAAACGGCTAGACCCCTCCCTCGGTTAAAATGTGCACTTTGGAGACACTTCCCGGAAGAGTTATTTAATTTCTTTTTCTTTTCTGAAGGGGGAGGGAGGCTCTCGTCTACAAATCAGCCAAACGCTCGAGATGAAACCTGCTACAAACCAACCCAGCTAAAAAGCAAATAGCAGGGACCTGAACAGGACGTGGTAGTGCACAAATTAACGATATTTGGGGGTTTTTTTCTTTCCCCCTCCTCCCCCAGCAAGTACCTTTTTCAAACATTAACAACGTGGGGGGAAAATATATTAGTAAAATAAGAATGATAAGAATGATAATGATAATGATAATGATAATGAGGATAATAATAAAAATTATAATAATGATGACAATGATAGTAGTAGTAACAATAACAATAGTAATAATAATAGTAGCATAGGTGATTCGAGGAGCAAGTTGTGGCCCCAAACACTTTGCAAACAGCAGCAGTTAGAATACAAATACCATTTACCTTCTGATTTTCTCTGCCTNGAAAGAAAGGGGAAAAAAAAGGGGGAGGGGGGGGAAGAAAGAGGAAGGGGGGGAATAGGGGGGAAAAAAAAAAAGACCTAATAGAGCTTGTATCGGTATTGGCTAATTTCTGCTAATAATCTGTAAATTCCTTTTTTCCTCCTAACCTTCCCCCACGCAGGTTAGGCTTTCACAAAGCATCTCCGGGGATCCCGGAGCTGGTTTCTCAGCTCTCCTTGCAGAGCCGGTGGGTGCCTGGGTTTCTGCCTTGGTCCCAGCGCCTGGATGTACACAATGAAAACCTTAACTCCTGGCTTCAGAAACGCTTCAATTGCCCTTTCCCAACCCCCACCTCCACCCCACCTCCCCCCAAACCCCTTCGCCGTCCTGATTGACTCTGTTTTTAAATTTGCACTTGTTCCCACC
>VWZX01007335.1:382640-443573 GCA_013399015.1 Galbula dea
CCTATCCCAGCGCTACCGGGAGCAGAGGGGCAGGGCTGGGGGTCCCCCTGACCGCCCCCCGACCCACCCTCCCCTCCCCCACCCCCCCCGACCCCTCCCCGCTCCCCCTGGGCGGGAAGCGGCGTGTTCGGGAGGAACAATAACAGTTAATCACATCTAATGGGGTGAAACGGGGAAGCTCCAGCCCTGGCAGCAAGGGAGAAGGGAGGAGAATGGGTGCTGGGGGAGGCAGGAAAGNTCCCCCCAGCGCTCCGCGGTTCTACGCACCCGCGGTGCAGCCTCATCTCTCCCACGCATGCTACCGGCTAGGGGGTTCCTTTCCCCCAGCACCCCTTCCCCGAGCAGCAAAACCAATCGAGGCACGAAGGAAGTTTCTTTTGTTCCGTCCTCTCCTCCCTATCNATTTTTACTTTTTATTTTTCTTCAAGCTGAAGCTTGGAGAAAACAATAACCAAGCCTTCAGAATAGTTTAGGGGGAAAAAATTACCTTTGGGAATCCTGAGGAGCGAAAGGAGCAAGCTCTTGGCTTTAATATCCCAGCAGTTGGAGCCTGAGTGGCCAAGCACCTTCCAGCCCCAGTTCCAGCAACCATCCAGGCCTGTTAGGGAGAAGAGGGATGTGGGATGTCAACAGTGGGTGATGCTTTGTTTTCTCACCATCAATCTGATTTATTTCTTTGTAAATCTTTGCAAGCCACAGCCCAGCACAGACACCACGGTCATGGGGGCAACCAGGCTGTGCTTGCAGCAGGTCCTCCCCTTGCAACTGTTTGATGAAGGATGACAGCAGGTGAAGGCATTATGCCCCCCCCAAAAAAAACCCCCAACCAACCCTAAATTCACATTTCTTGGTCAGCTGTGTAAAAAAACCATGCACCAAGTAGTGTGGGGAGCAAACCAGGAGTAAACAGCCATGGTGTGTAAACAACCCCAACTAAGGCCAAAGCTTCTCCTTAAAACATACCCTACCTGGTGATGGTGGTTCTTAACCTCCAGGGTCCTGAGAGGTAAAGCTCTTAAAGGCAACCTTGGTTTGGAGGATGGACAGAAGATGTTTCCCTACAACGAGCCTGGTGTAGAGCCCTTTGGCTGTTCTGTAAATACAACTACAGCCAGGGGTGGGTTCTGTGTTCTGTGAAACCAAACGATGTTAAGAGACAAAAGGGATGCACGGAAAGATGAGCTCGAGTTTATCAGCAGATGTACTTCAAAGGCTACTTGAAAGCTGGAAAAAAATAGGGAAGGAGAATTTCATTTGAAAGAAAAGGAAATCTCTGCTTGGCGTTGCCCATAGATCTCAGCGTTCCTGTGAGCAAAAGGAAACTCTTTTGTGCCACCTAATGTTAAGCACAGATCACTGTTGTCTTCTTTGCTGCCCACCGTGCATCCTGTGCGTGGATGAAGCCTTGGGGTGCTGAGCAAACCTGGGTGCACTGGGGCGGCCAGGGGTGCTCAGCATCCCAGAGTCCCACCAAACCAGGGGCAGGAAACTTCAGCTTCACAGTCCTGCATGAGGTTATCTTCTGAATTTAGGAAATGATTGAAAAACCAGAACTGAAGAGGGGGTGGCAAGCAGCACGGGGTATAATCATAAGAACACGAGACTCCAAATTTGGTCTTCGTTAGAATAAAGTAAATGCAGAATGAGCATAACCAGGCTTTATGTAAGCTGCCCACCATCAAGCATCCATCTCAGCAGCTTCTGCAAACCTCTGGGCTTATAGGAGCTTTGAGGGGTGCAGGGGCCTTGCCTTGGCTGGCTTTGCACACACATGTCTCCTGGTATGAAGAGTTTCTGGTGTGTGCTTACTGCTGCATTCACGCTGCTGGAAGATCCTGACTTAGTTCTGAAATACCTCATGCAGTCCTGTAAAGAAAAAACAAAGGGGCTGGAAGAAAGTATGACTGCTAACAAGAAGTTTCACTGCTGTGGTGATTTTCATGGAGAGTCTTAAACACCTTTAACAAGTTTTGAGGTTGGATTTCCTTTGCTTTGTATGTTCTGTGCAACCTTTGCCTTTAAATCTCAAATGCTCACAAGCTGTGTTTTCCTCCCCTCTGGAGAGGGCCAGGACCATAGGAGAGGCTTCACTGGAAAGCAGAAATGACTACAAGTAAGCAGAGATGCTGTCTTACTTCAGAGGTCTTTATAGATCATTCAGAATATGGACCAGCCAATCCATATCTAGACTATGTGCAAACAAGAGGCTTTTAAAAATCACTCAAAACTTAGTATTTTGGGGGTTTTCTTCTTTATGTAGCAATTCCAAAGGTTCAGGCAGAGCAGTCTAGAGCATCTGGTCCTATTGGGCCGCCATTGATGTATCAATATCATCACTGAGTTTTAGGGCAGATCTACGTGATTAAAACATTAAGTCCTTGCCCCAGGAGCTGAGGAGAAGCTCTTCAGCCAAGGGTGGGACCCCAAAACCCAGCCACAATTCATCATTTCACTCACCAGAGCAGTTTCTCTTTAATTCCACGAGCTCCTCCACGCAAACATTATTCATTCACATCCCTGCACGAGTTCCTTCAAGCCTCCATCCTAGAAGAAATACACATACCAAATTTGAGGCAGGTGACCAGCACTGTCCAATATCCCCCCCAAAAAAACTCCTGTGGAGATCAGGACCTCCATTTGTACTCACTTTTCCCCCCTTGCTCTAGCATCCTGTAACCAACAGACTGGAAAGGCTCCACAGCAATTACATATTTCGGATATGTGATAGCTGCAGTTAAGATCTTTATGACTGATTGCAGGATAAAATTTACTTCAAATGTGCAAGAGCCCATTTCTCAAGCCCAGTTTTTCAGCTGCTTTCCATTAGACATATTCCAGAGAATCAAAAGCAATTAGAGCATACGAAGGCTAAATGGTAAATAATTTCCCAAATCAAAACCTTTATTAAAGCAATAAAGCAGCTATTTTTGTTAACACTGTAAGAGATGGAAAAGGCCAAACTAAATAACTTTTCTTTTACATGGAGGAAAAAGGAAGGCAGACTTCTATGCTGAGGAAATCTCACCCCAAATGGACTTTTGGGTGAGTTTTGTAAGGTTTGGGTAAGGGAGAGGGTTTCAAACTACCATTGTAGGTGGTGGTGATGTGAAGGGTGCTGTGGTTTGCACACACTTGGGAAGGGTTTGTACTGGGAGCTGTAGTTTGCTGCCTCACAAGGAGCACTGTGTGCTACATTGGCTTGGAAATGTTTGTAGAATCAGGTCCATAATTAAACTGGTAAACCAGTAGTAAATCTTGGAAAGGGGAAGAAAGAGGAGAGCTAGGAGGAGGAGCTGTAATTGCTAAGAGCCTGTCAACAAGAAGTTACAAAGCTCGAGGTAAATCTCATTTCTGCTGGCTCTGGGTTTGTGATGGGATCTCTTGGTCCCACATCAGCAGCTCCAGGTGGCTCCTGGTCCATGTTCTACCAGCACAGAGCATCACTGGGATGCCACCAAGGAATCTGCTGCTGCAAAAGCATGGTTTAAAATATGGATATTTCAAGCAGTGACTGTGAGAAGACAGACAACAGCCCTTCTCACCCCTGGTACCATTAAGGAACCAGAACTTCTGCTCCATTATTCTGCCAAGGGATTTGATTTTATTTTGTTAAATAATGCCAGTCCTTGACTTCTGCACCTCAAGTACAAATAATATTTACCCAATGTAGAAACACCATTTTTGAACTGAACTTGTTTTCCTTTTTGGTCAAAGCATGAAGTTTTTTGTTTTGCATATTTATCTTCAGACTTTGGGAAGGAAAAATGAACTCAAATAAACTAACCCACAGATCTGACTCACCAGAAAGTGGCTCTGGGAGGGGAGGGAAGGGGTTGATGATGTCTGAACCCCTCCTGCCACGTCAGCTGGAGTGCAAATGGGGGTAACACGAGCTGTTCCCCATTCAGAGCTTGTACTTCTGTCTAGATGATGGGATTAATCTCTCTTACATCTATCTACAGCCAGGAACTTGTGACCCAGTTAAAGCAGCTTGAAAGGCTCCCAGCAGGTGCTGGGGGTCTGACTCTGCTGCAGAAACTGTGTAGTTTAGGGGAAAGCCTCACATGTGCCTTTCCAAGGCTGCATACTGGAAGGGGTGGGGGGAGAGGAAAAACCAAAATCCTGCCAGAAAACACTGCCAGACAGGGAAAAATCAGCCACAGTTTAGGATTTCTTTCTTTTTCCCCTTCCTTTCTCTTCCTTCTCCTTGCTTTATCTTTTCTTCACCACCCCCCCCCCCCGCCCCAGATCCTGAAAATCCATAAATACAAACACTGTCAAACTTGATGCTTTGCTGCTCCTTCCTTCACACACATTGCATGGACAAGGTGGATCTCTTAGCTCTCAGAAATGCTCATTCAGGGCTGGAATTTGGAGTTTGCAAACCTATCCTGTAAATATCATGGGAGGTTATTAAATCTCCAGGAAAAAGCTCTGCATATATTTAGGCTATTGTTTTAAAACTTGATTACCTTTGATATAGATTCTTCCTGAAGGAAAGTATTCAGCAGTGGGAATTCTGCCCACATAAACCTTTTGCAGGGTCCAATGCTTTTCTACAGTCCTGCTTTTCCATGGAGCAGGCAAATCTCTCTACAGGTGATGCTGCACAAACCCAAGATGAGTGCAGAAATGATGTGGCACCTGATAAACACAAAACCCTTCCCTGCTCAGACAAAATGTATAAGCACAGCAGGGAGAGGATGCAATGCACCCGAAATTATGCAGCTGTGATAAGGTTTTAATGGAAAAAGTAATAGTAGAGGTTTTGCTATCATATGTTCTTTGGAGTATGGTAAAGCTGTAGCAGAGCCTGAGCAAAGCTGCCTTTGTAACAAGATCTGTACAGAAATGAATCCATGGTAATGTGACTGGCAATGGTTTTCTCAGACAAATATGTGAGATAGTTGCAACAGGATTAGATTCCTAGTACAAAGCTGAAGTTCAAAGCCTTGTCAGGATGGCACAGGAGAAAATTACAAACCAGGATTTTTGAGCTTTCAGTTCCCCATGGTGGAGAACTTTTGTGACTAAGCATTGCTTAGGCCTGGCTTAGCTAGACCTGGGGAAACCATGGCCCCCTGCTCTGCTGCAGCCACCCCAAGGTCAGGTTCAGATGAGTACAACACATGTTGGGTCAGGTCTTGGGTTCACCTCCCTGAGCTCTCCTGTAGCTGACTCCATGGAGCTGGTCATTAGGATCACAGCACTTCACCCCAGAATCTGCACATCTAGTGGCTGGTGTTGGCTCTCAACCCTCTGTGCAAAGACACTTCTCAACCCTCTGCCTTAGGTCCTTCCTAGGAATAAGCACTACTGAATCTCTCAATTCCTTGGACAAAACCAGTGTGTGGAGCAATTTAAACCCCATCCAGGAAAAGAGAGCAGCTGCTACAGTGCCTTCATTGTAAAGCCAGATTCAAAACTAAGGCCTGCATTGTTTTATGGCCATTTACTATGCTGTATACCAACTTCAGGTGATTTCCAGCTATCCCAACTGACTGTGAACATTTCCTGCTCTGGAAGACTCTTCATTCTTGACTGCTAAACACTTTGCTGTTGTGTAAAAAAAAAGAAAGCAGCACATAGAATGAAAGAGAAACAGACAATACTTTTTGTAGCAAGGTTTTGGGAAGGGTTTCCTGATCTCCTGAAGAAAACACATGCACAGTTTGTTCTGAGTTGCTGCTACCTCTGAGGTCACATCTGGAGTGCTGGGTCCACTTCTGGGCTCCCCAGGTCAAGAGAGACAAGGAACTGCTGGAGAGAGTCCGGCACAGGCTAGGAAGATGCTGAGGGCACTGGAGCATCTGTGGGAGGAGGAAAGGCTGAGAGCCCTGGGGCTGCTTAGCCTGGAGAAGAGCAGCCCCAGAGGGGAGCTGCTCAATGCTGAGCAAGAGCTGAAGGCTGGGGGCAAGAGACTGGTGCCAGACTCTGCTCAGTGGTGCCCAGGGACAGCCCAAGGGGCACTGGGCACACACTGGAAGCCAGGAGGCTCCAGCTGAGCAGGAGAAGCTTGTTTGGTGTGAGGGTGTTGGAGCCCTGGCCCAGGCTTTGCAGAGAGGCTGTGGAGTCACCTTGTGTGGAGAGATTCCAAAGGCAGCTGGAGGTGATCTTGGGCAAGCTTCTGTGTGTGACCCTGCTTTACTAGGGGGGTTGTGCTAGATGATCCCCAAAGGTCCCTTCCAACCCCAGCCATGCTAGAATTCTGTGTATAGTGAAGGCAGGACAAGCCAGGAGACTGAACAAGAGGAAGGCAGACATCCAGCGTGGCCATAGGAGAGTTAAAAGGGCTGAGTTCTGTGGGTGCTCATTTCCATCCCCATTACAAGCACTGTCTTCAGAGGAGATTTATGTCATGCCATTGCCCCAACAATGCTGTATTGGAATTGTAACGCCTCATATATTCTAAGGAAGATAATAGTGAGCTCTGCTGGCTTGACCTTTCCAGGGTTTCTGCTGTTGGATCCACTCTCCGTGGCCATCCCTCGTGCTGGCAGCAGTAAGCTGTGGGGAGGAAGTGCAGCAGGGGCCAATCCAGCTACAGAATATTGAAAAGGTTAAAGCCCATGTTTATGAGTCTATTAAATGTTTATAGTCTTTCAGAGGCTATCCTGGGCATTGAAATTATGATATCTCGTTCTCATAACAAACACTGTAACGAGAAGAGAAAATGGCAAAGCACAAGCGTGCTGGGAAGGGATGGTTAGTAATGAGAGGGCAAAACCAGCACACTATAAATTCAATCCTCTGAAACAGTCAAATAAGGAAGAGATAACACCATGAACCTTGACCACGTGTAGCGTGACACAGCAACAGATCACCCAACCAGAAGGTACCAACCAGGGCCTCATCCCACCTACCCTCCCATCTCCAGCACTGACCAGCAGGCAGATTCTCCAGTGGCAATTAGGAAACCTAAACAGAGACTAGGTGTTTCAGACAGTCATTAAGGTTGGAAGAGACCTCTAAGATCACCTAGTCCAACCATCAACCTAGCAACCCCATCCCACTAAACCATGTCCCTAAGTGCCACATCTAGATGTTTTTTAAACCCCTCCAGGGATGGTGACTCCACCACTGCCCTGGGCATTGTGCCTATTACTTTTTTCTTTCCTAAATATATCACATCTTAATTTCACTGCATGTCATAAGATGGTTAACAGCTGCCCATATACACAGCCAGGTTCTAAATACACCTACCACCTTCATCTCTGGCTGCATTATCAATTCCTTAGGCAGATCCCATCCTAGCAATACATGGGAAGATCCTACTATGAGCAGAGTTTTGGTAACCCAAAAAGGAGCCCATGCACCAGCATCTGCATTATTCCTGAGCAGCTCTGTGTAAGAAGTGATGAAACATGAGTTATTTATCAGTTCTCCAGTTCAGCATCCTAGAGTCTCAGCCAAGGTGATGTGATAAGCACCAGCCATACCATCCCAGCAGCTCAGTCCTCAACAATGTCCCTCAGGCTTTACGAGGGACCAATTTAAAGAGACATTTGAAGATGAATACTGCTGGTGGTGATGGGGAATCACAGCAAGGAGCAATGCAGGAGAAAGTCATGGAGAATGAAGTTTCTTTGAACTCTGATGGATGGTGATATCAAATCATAACTAGGCAGAGAGGGACACATAAACAGACAGAGGATCAAAGGAGCCAGTCACAGTGCAGGCAGCGAGCTCACAGCAGTGGAAGACTTGGAGGATGTCCAGCCAGAGCTCACAGCCTGAAAGGTCTCCCTAAAAGTGAGATGCCAGCAGGCTTCAGTTCAATGCACCTCACAAATTACCAGGGTTTGATGGTCAGGCAGTAGCCAAAAACCTTAATGGAGGAACAAAATAAAAAGAAAATCTTTCTGTCCTCTTAGTAGGGCCTACACTTCCACATGTCTGTCAGCAGAAGAAAGGCAAGAAGGGATTCTGAGGACTGTCAGTGGGTATTATAGAATCATAGAATCATTTTGGTTGGAAGAGATCTTTAAGATCATCAAGTCCAACTGTTAACCTAACACTGCCAGGTCACCACTAAACCATATCCCTCAGCACCACATCGACCATTATTGTGGAGTCCCCAAAAATCAGTGAAAGCCACTGGTGGTGGTTCCTGGGGCTGCTGTGGACAGCCCATTCTCCCTCAGGAAGTCTATGTTGTGGTATGCCCAGCTATGAACACGAAGACCACCCTCTTCAATATCCTTGTACTTCACCTCCAGGTGCCATAACACCTGTAACCACCACCACCACTCATTTGGGGAATTCTCCTCATTTTGCATACAAAGCTGTCTACAAAATGAACCTGTTCTGCTGACTCAGGGTCCTCTGCTGCTGCCAACTTGTGTTTTAAAACAAACACAAGACCAGGCTCAGAACACAGCAAGGAGAAGCTAACACACACTAGCTTTACTTAGAAGAGCCTAATATTTGCATGGTTGATGTTACACCAAGAAATAAAAGCACAGGGAGACTGAAGACCTCTAGATGATTGCTAGGACCTGGAAAGGTGATGGAAACTGGGTAAAACCAGACCAACCAGGGGTTGTCAAATGAACAATCAACTGGCCAGTAAGTTAAAGAATAAACATAACACTCCTGTCTGTCAGCTATAAGTGATGAAGATGTCCACTCAAGAAGCAAAACCTTCCCTACAAACAGCAGCCTTCTGTTCTCATGAGCTACTCAAAGACCAAACTTGAAGTAACTTCTGTTTAAAAAAAGCTATGAAAGTCAAATATGCAAAGTCAGTAAATGCAGTTTTTTCTCCCCTACTATTACCTCAAACAAATTACTGGAGAAAATGAGACTCTTATTTCATTTTAAAATCACTCCTGATCTGATAGCTGGTAATGAAAATAAGAGGTCATTAAAATGGCAGTTATTACAAGCCTATGAAAAGTAAAAACAAAGCATCAAATATAATGATGTCATTGATATTTATTTTGCTTTCTGCTATTTTGCTAACATGCTTTTTCCTGATTTGTTTTGTAATGGAGTATTAAAAACCTATCCACATAAAATATTATATGTTTGCAAAGGATTAAAAATGCAGTGTAGGCACCAAAGCAGGATCAGCAGCACTGATTTAAAGTTAACCAATGTGTGGTAGCCAGCAGGGGCTGAGACACCTCAGTGGGAGGAACTGGGCTGTTAGGTGAGGAAAGGCACATGCTTACATCTCCCATTCCAAACCTTCTCTCCTGAATGCTTCATGAACACCAGACACTGAGAGTCCCAGGAGGTTTCACAGCCATTTACACCTGGTAGTAGGAACTCAATGTTCTTTCCTGGCCAGTATCTGTCATTTACCTCCTGTGTTGAAATATGGTGAAAGGCCCAGGGTTTCCACAAGGTGGGACCTTCTGGATGAGGTAGCTCCATGTGTGGCATCCCAGCCGCATGATGAGAAGCTCCCTCAACCCACTGGCAATGCTGTTGTCCATGCACCTCAAGATTCCTTTGGCTTTCTTGGCCACAAGGGCACACTGTTGGCTCATGGACAACTTGTTGTCTACCAGGATCCCCCAGGACCTTCTCTGCAGAGCTACTTTCTAGCAGGTGAACCCCTAACCTGCATTGGACCCTGGGGTTATTCCTTGCACTTACCTTTGCTGTACTTCAGGAGGTTCCTCTCTGCCCATCTCTCAAGGTGATGAAGAGCATAGAGCAGGGTCCTGAAGATGCACTGGGTGCTTGAGCTGAGCATGCAAAGTCAGACAAAAATGATGCTTTTTTAACAGTGCTTAACAACTCTGATGTACCTGAGCAATATATTGGGCAAACATCTGATGTTCCAGCAGTGGGATGGAGCACATGGCTGACTGATCAAACCCAGTGAAGCTCATGGCCCTACAGGGGGGAGCCCATGGGGATGTGGTGAAGACACAGCTTTCTACTCTCTCTGGCTGCTGATCTGTTAATTTGGAACTGCTCTGATTCCCCCTGTGTCCAGCTGCAGATGCAGAAGAGATGAAGCAACTTGGGAAATCAGCAAAGTGAGCAGCACAAATGGGTAAGAATGATTTCCTACTGGGAAGTTGGTTTAGTCACCCCCAGTAGTACTGTCAATTAAGTGTATGAAATTAATATTAATTATCAACAAAGAATTGTTTGCAAGTGTCATAATGACTAGAGAAGAGGAGGAGAAACACAGCACATATAGGATGCAAAAAAATGTTGGCTGTCTCTGAATATTTCCTCTGAAATCTGTTTTGGTTCCATTAGGAAGTACAGAAATAAATATATTTTCTTAGGATTTGAGTTGCAAATCAGCCTAGGCAGATTAGAAAGTGCCATGAAGCAAATGTCTACACTGAAATTCTGTCTACTTACTTTTAAAAAAAAAAAAGAAGAAAAGAAAAATTACATCAGGAAAAAACCCACATTGATGCTCAGGAAAAGTACTTGTCATTGAAAAAGAAGAATCCAGCAGCACTTGGAAATGTTTTAGCAAGAAAAGCTCACACTGGAGTATTATTCCTGTGCTGATGCCTATCAACAGAAACATAGAATGGTTTGGGTTGGAAGGGACCTTAGAGATCATCTAGTTCTAACTCCCTGCCATGGACAAGGACACCTTCCACTAGACCAGGTTGCTCAAGGCCTCATCTAACCTGGTTTTGAACACTCTTCCAGAAATCATCCCCAGCTTCTCTGGGCAACCTGTTCCAGTGTCTCACCACCCTCACTATAAAGAACTTCTTCCTAATATTTAATCTAAACCAGATTGGTATAACTCTTTTCTCATGTTGGGGAAAAGAAAAGGACAAAAGGAAATGGTAAACCTGTTCCATAAGCAAATAAACCTTAATCTCTGATACCTGATTTATGATTAGTTTTGACTAACAATTTTGAGCCATTTCTGGATTAGAAATGGATTTCTCTTTGCACCCACAAGAAAGACATCCCAGTGGGAAAAGCTGTCAGGAAAAGCAAGGCACAAAACAAGGTCTGAGAAGCCACTGACATCTCTGATCCCAAGGGAAGAAGAGCTCATGGCAAACAGTGGCTTTATCTGCCAGAGGTTTACTTCTCTGGATTGAAAGGTGACACTGGGTTATAGGTTAGTGTTTGGTAAGGGAATTGGAGCTAATTTTATGAGTTTCCCAAGGCTGGGCTCCAGGAGAGCCAGATCCAGCCCAAGGGACTGGAAAGGAACAAGGACAGTATTAGAACAAGGGGTGCAAGCAGTTGGTCTTCCCAGCTGGCTGGTTTTCAAACCCATGTGCAATAAGTGAAGAAGAAGGAAAATAGGTGAAAGCACCAGTTCTCCCATAGTGTTTGCCACCAGGGAGGAGAAACCAAAAGGTTTCATTTCTATGGGAGTAGGATTGTGGTGTTTAGGTACAGGTGGCCTTTGGAAGTTAAGGAATGAACCAAAACCAGCCCCAGGTGCCAAGAAGCTGTTTAGAAACATCAGACAGTTAAAGCTCAGCCCCCAGTTCCAGAATCTAGACTTAGAGCAAGGAACAATTAACCAGCAAATGTTCATTTAGCTAATTTCCTACCAAACATCCACTCTTGCTTTCCTTGCAGCACTCCTGTGGAGATGAGGTTGGGCTGTGCAGTGTGTCCAAGGAAGCTGTGACCTCAGGTTGGCTCTGATTTGGTGTCACAGGAGGTTTTGGCACCATGGCTGGTGCAGAGCTCAGGAACAGCTGGAGCAGGTGAGCAAAAAGCTGTTGCACATCAGAAAAATGGAGGAGTTGTAGGTGCATCAGTCTGCTAATCTGTCTCTGTACAAACAGGAGGCTGCTTTCTTGAAGGACCTGCACAGTAACAGAAGAGCTGGTGAATTTTGGAGATCCCTAGGTATCACAAGCAGTATTAATCCCTTCTTAGAGCCATGTATAAAATGATGGATCAGTTATGCTGCTTGAGGGGCATAAATATCATTTATAAAGACAATCACTCTGAGTTCTTTGCAATTATTTTTTTTTAATAGAAACATGAATCTCAGTTAGGGCCAGATTTATGCTCACCTTCACCTAACCCAGTGCCAGGATCTTTGATCCCAAATTATTTAGGAAGTGGAGAATTCTCTCCTGCACAGGGTGTTTCTGCTTGAAATGTGCAACAAGCAGCAAAAAGGGGAAAGACCTCTGGGGATCTTTCAGCATCCTCAGTGCACATTGTGGACTTAGCTGAAGCATGAAGTGATACTTCATAGTTGGCACACTCTGTAGGATGCTCCTATACCCCAAACCAAGCAGTTGTTTACCAGGAGAAGAGAATTCTTCTAATTCAAGGAAAAGAAAATGGTGTAAAGAGAGAAAACAACTCTTTTGGCTTTATAATATTGATTTATACTAATCTAAAGAGCTATCACTATGAGCTGATCTGTGACATTTCTGCCCTTCCTCCAATCTGTCAGAAAACCAAAACATTCAGTATTCTCTCCCTCTACTCTGCCCTGAAGGGGCCACATCTGGAGTCCTGGGTCCAGGTCTGGGCTCCTCAGGTCAAGAGAGACAAGGAACTACTAGAGAGAGTCCAGCAGAGGCTACACTTATTCAATCTTCTGCTATTGATTACTGAAAGCAGTAATGCAAACTGAATTATACAGAACTCATGGAATACTTACAGCAAAGAAATAAATGGAAGTTACTTACCCAGATTCTTCCCAAAGGCATTTGCCTCTTCTTTTCATTTTTGTTTCATAAAATAACCCCTTTCTGAAATGCATTTGTAGGTGCAACATACAATTATTGTAAAAGCACTCAGCAAAATGACTCAGTTTACAGCAGAAACAGAACAAAAATGTCATTTCCAGTTTGAATGGTGAGAAATGGAGACAATGATAACTTCATGTTGGGGTTTCAACAGGGGGACTTGGGCACTTCCAATGGGAAACACCCCAGATTACCTACAGCAATGAGTAGGAACTGGAGTAGTATCTAGAGTAGTAACTAACCTCTCCAAGAGCCTCCAACAGATCACTGGGAAAAGTTCCACAACCAAATTGCTTCAGGAAGTGATTCCCATCACCTCCACCCCACTGGCCACCAAACCCTCTCCCTGTCCCCACAGATGGTTGGGCTCCCCAGGGTCACACAAAGGCTTCTGCAGGAGCATGGGGGAGTTGTGTGGGGTTTGTTTTGTTTTGCTTTTGGGTTTTGCTGTTGGTGTTCAGGGGTTTTATTATTTGCAGTAATTTCTCTGTCTCCTCCCCACCCCATCTTGCAGCACCACAAGAGAACCCACTTGCTTCTCAACTAATCAGAAACAATTTCCAAGTTAAGCTTGTCAAAATGTTCACCAACAGATGGACATGGGGGGTGGGAAAGGCCATGACCTGCTGGCCAGGGGGCTTTGGGCAAGCAGTCCATGCCCAGCAAGGTGGAACAGCAATCTACAGCCACAGGAGCCAGCCCCAACCCCACCACCCTTCCAGCCTCTCCTGCACTCCTACAGCTTGCATTTTAACAACAATCTTGGAATAAGCATCTGAAAGGCAAGTGAATATTAACATTGAATTTGATGGGAAAAGCTTTCATTTGGACAGGAAAAACAGGGATAACAAAGGATTCAGGATACAGCTTCCCTCCAAATGGATGTATCTGCTGCTTCATACTGGATTGGCTTCAGGAGCCAGCCAATTGGCACATGAAAAGCAGCTACAATCCTTTAAAATTTAGGAGAGACCAAGAGAAAATAATTCTGAGTCATACAAGCCCTTTGATATTAACTTAAAATTCTTTTTTTTTTCACACATTGAGGGTAGTTTTACCCCCAAGCCTAAGCCTTCAGCAGCTCGCAGCACCGCTCGAGGCAGGGAGGAAGGACAACCTTCAGCTTCAGCGGGTGTGAACTGGTGGAGCTGGAATGTAAAGGAACTGGGACCATTTATTCCTAGTGGAGTTGTGCTCAGGATGGTCTGAATCCCTCCCTTCTCTTCCAGGAGAAGGGCTGTCTGAATGTCACTCACGCTGCTCTTTAGTCTTCTCCATTAGACAAACAAAATGAAGGATCCCATTTATGCCGTGGACAGAAAGCAAACCCCACAGGCTATATGTTGTGAAAAGAACTCTTTCTACCCAGCCAGATCATGCTTGAAAAGCTGAATGAAAAGCTTGGAGTAAGAGAGGAAAATGTCCCTGTAGGACCCTTTCCTAATTCTGAGCTCTGTGGTAACGTCAGCCTCGCTAATCCACACCTAGCTGCGAGTTCAAATGAGAAATTCATTAACTTTGTGTCCTTTAATTTATTAGGTGTAGCAACACTCCTCCATCAGGGGAAGGGCTGAAAGGAGAGGACAATCAGGGCACTTTTCTTCTCTCTGCAAATCTACAGGCTCACAAAGGGAAAGGACCAGGTTGGGAGAAATTAGGCTGGTCTAATTAGGAGAGCTGCTGTTTGCTCTCCCAGGCACAGCCACCAAAGGGAAAATGTGAAACCTGCCATCAAAGAGCTGAAACGGCCACAGCCAAAGCCATGCCAAGACCAGACAAGAGCAAAAGCACCTCAGTGACCATTTCATCCCAAAGTGGTACATAAAAAGGGAGTGTGTTAGGAGCAAGCATAACAAAAGTCTTTTATCTAGTGAATGAAAGCTGAAATCTGGACTGCCTATACCACAGCAGGACTGGATGCTGCTTTCTAGTCACACAGAATCATTAAGGTTTGAAAAGACCTCTAAGATCATCAAGTCCAACTGTCAACCTATCACCCCCATGCCACTAAGCCATGTCCCTCAGCACCATATCCATACACTTTTAAAACCCCTCCAGGCATGGTGACTCCCCCAGTGCCCTGGGCAGCCTGGGCCATTGCCTAACAGCTCTTCCAGTGTCACTACACCAACTGCTAGATGCCTCAAACCTCCCCATGTTATGGCACATTGTAGAGTTTTTCCAAGAAAACTGCCTAGGAAAGCTGAGTTTGGAAACAAGAGTAAGAAATAGGTAAGATTTGTGTTTTCTCTGAAGGCTGTCTCACTCCAGGGACTCAGGGACCCCACCACAAACCCTCTTTGCTCAGCTGAACCTGGCTATAACCACTCCCAGTTTGTTCATCAGGCTGATAACAAGGATTCAGTTTTAGTCACAGTAACCCAATATTTTGTCCTTACATGACCCTACGTGTCCCTCCCCTCCCTCTTTGGAAAGGAATAAATAATTATCCTTATTTTCTGCCAGGAAACACAGATAGTGAGCAGGGTGAGATGGCCTGAAGCCAGGGCAGAGCCAGCAGCAGAGCTCCATCTCCAGCCTGCCAGTCCCAGGACCTATTAACATTAATGCTTAATTAGTGTTTACATTTTCCAAGCAAAATGTAAACATGTATCTGCACCAGCCAATACCAGCTGTGACAGAAGAGTGATGCTCTCCAAAAGCAATTTCCTCTCCTTTCAAAGGGGCATCTCCAGTAGGTAGGGACCATAAAGCAGCATCTGAATCGTGACACCTCACATTGTGCATTTACAAAGCAGAGCAGCAGGGTCCTATCACCAGTTCCAAGGCAAGACTCTTTAGACTGACAAGAAAAGCTAAGTAAAGTAGTAGGAAAATGGGAAAAAAATGAATAAAAATTTAGAAAAAAACACCCAAAAAAGCCCCCAACCCTTTGAGGATGCTGCAGCAGTCATATGATTTCAATTATGGAAATACAAACTGTCTTGATAGCCATATGGACATAGCCTTTGAAGCAGCAAATTATTGATACCAAAATTAATTGGGTTTTTTGGAAGAGTAGAAAACTCCAAACAGCTGTAAAAAAAAAAAAAACAAACCACAAACAACAGGTTCCTAATGAAATCTGAGCCTAGGGGAGGTTAATCTGGGTTTAAATTTCTCTACAGATATTAAAATCAAGTTCAGCTGGGCCAGAAGTTCATAAAATCAGCTTGTTCCTCCTGCCTGCATCTTGGTTGTAAAAATGATACAGATGCTCTGGCTGTTGGCCCTCCAACCCCCTCCAAAACTGATGCCCTGCTTACCCAAAAACATAGCACATCCCTCTGTCACTACCAGTGGTACCTGCCCAAGGCTGGTCTGGCCAAGTATCTCCCTCCTTGTGGTCCAAGTTCTCCCAGTCCAGGGCTCACATTGGCCAGGAGAAAGTCACACATCTGAGGATTTTCTGCTGGGATTACTGAAGAAACACCTAAAAATCTGCAAACATTCTCTGTCACTGATATTTCTGCCACATGGGTATTGGGATAGCATTTGGTCATGGGCCCAAGGGGGTTGGATATGGGAGGAAAAGAACAGTTTATATCTGTATATCATCAAGTGCTTTTTCACACATTGGAAATTAAGGAAGTGCTACATCACCTCTTATATGCCCTAAAAGTCAAAGACAAACCCATTTGATCTCCTTTCTCCTTAGGACACTCCTGGAATGAAGCTTCAGGGGCTGCAGAAGGTGTAGCAAGTTTGTTGAGCAGTAGAGCTGAAGCAAGAAGATTTTTTCTGGAGGGGAAGTGCACAGTCACCTATTTGTCACTAGCCATATGCCAGCCTGAAAACCAAAAGTAAATATTGATTTTGCAGCCATGAACCAAGTCCTTTGGGGATGGTGGAAAACTATCACTGAGAACAGCCAGAGCTAATGAAACAAACCCAACAAAAACCCCCAAAACAAACCCAACCCCCCCAAAAAACAACCAAAAACATGTTAACTCCATATAAATGACCATCAGTGTTTACATGCATCTTCTGTACAAGGATATAAGGTGGAGACAGACACAAACATGGCTATCATGTAGAATCATCTCCAAGGTCAAAGACAACCATCCCTCAAACTGTTACCTAAATGGTGCATAACCAAAAACTGTAAGTGTTAATTCTAGCAAGAACAAGAGGCCATTGAGGCTCAGATGAGCAGTGCAGGGAAAGAGCTGGCAAGACATTACAAGCTATAGTAAGAAAGATTAGGAAATAACAGTAAAATCTTTATTCTGGCTCATTTTATGTTCAAGTTCTGTTTGGAGAGATTAAGGTTTTGGTGTTGTAACAAGGAAACATCTGAAAGCAAAAGGTACCTGTGAATATCAACATAGTCACCATTAGATAATCAGCTGCAGTGACTTATCATACATGTATTTACTGTAAAGGAATTCCTTGTGCAATTAGGAACATATTCATGATCCCAGAGCCCCCAAAGCAGCCTCTCATCCCCAAAAGCAGGACTTGTGAGAGGGGGAAGGTGCAGGATTGCCCTCACAGCAAGCAAGGTCAGTGTTAGCACAGCCTCCTATGTGGGTATGTGGAAGTTTCTCAGCAAACCATAAATCACAGGAACTATAATGCAAATATGTGATGGATGGGGTTTTGGTTTTAAGCTGCACTTGTATTCCTCTTTAAAAGCTTAAATTGGAATTAAGGTTTATGATTGCCCTCCATGCAAGGATGGCTTTAGCACAGAGCAAGGTGTGACCTGTCATTGAGGCACCAGAACAACCACAAATCACACAGGGAAACCACAAATCACACACACAAAAACCCCCCACCTAACTTAACCTAGAAGAACAAACCAATGAGCAAATGAGCATCTTACATCTGGGAGGAAACCTACATAACCCTAGTGAGGCTTTTTGAAGGCTCATTGCTGTTTGCAGATCCCTCCAGAGGATTGCAGGTCTGATGCCACTCTTCTGCCTAGAGAACTTTGTTCTCCTGCCTGAATTTCCCAAATGAAATGTATTTTGCAGCATCCCACAGCCCTGAAGCCAGGCAATACATGCATTGCCCAAAGCAGGTCTCACCTGGGGAAAGTGGCTGGAGGTGGCACTCCCAGAAGCAGCTCAGTAACCTGGGTACTGCCACTCTTAATGCTTTGGAAGCAACAGCTCCCAGTCACAGTAGGTTGGCCCAAAGTGAAGCATTTCTTTGCATGCCACATCAAGCTGGAAAGGTGGATCATGAGGATGTGAGGGCAGGAGGGTTGAAAATGATTTAGTATGAAACCCAACTTTGCACAGGCTCAGCTAGAAGCCTTTGATGTTCCTGAAGAGCAGCATCTGAGCTTGTTTTTGGAATAAAGTAGGTAGCTGAATGATATCTTCATTTCTTGAAGACAGTTGTTCAGTCTCTTTTCTATACTGTATGTTCCACATTAAGTCATTATCTATGCTGTTCACTCCATTAATTCTGCTAGTTTTATTAGCAAAGTTCTGCTGCCTGGTCCTGTAGCAGTGACAAGCATTTCTAAAAGCTAATCTGACAGATAATGACTCCATTAAGTGTTGAATACTAATTGGTTTACATCAGGGGCCTGAAATTAATTGATGTAAATAAATTAGCACCTGAGCATGCATCACCCCAGCTTTGGATTTTCCTAAATACCAATGACTTTTAAAGCTTGTATCTTCAACCAAATGCAAGGGAATACAAACAGACAGGATGGGTAATTAAAAATGTGGCAACAAAAATAAGAGTATTGAGATGAGCTTAGAGATTGTTTGCCTATTGATGGCAAGGGTAGTGCCTGCCTGTACAGGCTGTTTACACTGCTCTGACTTGTGCAAAAACTCCTTCTCTGACAGATACAATTATGATTACTATTAATAACAGTGACACTGACCCCCCCCACCCCCTTACTAAGGGTGAGGAAAGTTATGGGATATGCAGGGACTCTGCCCTGTGCATCACAACAAGCACCTGCCCCACAGCCCTCCTGAAAAGTCACATTTTCAATTATTAATTCAAGGAAATAATAAAGGTTATTTTGTTTTAAAGGGATGAAACCTTATTACAGTGGAGATTCCTTGCTGAAATGACACAAATAAAGACTGATTTCTAAAGCCTGGGAGAGTGAGAGTGTGCCTGTGTAGCTTGGGCATGGCAAGAGCAGGCAATAGGTTAGAAGACACCAAAAAAAGCAGACTCTTTTTAGATACAGGTTTACTAGAGTCACTTTCACCTTTATAAGGAAAATAAAATCTAATATAAAGCAAGAAAAACCTGCCATAGGCAGGGACACATTCTGCTAGACCAGGTTGCTCAAAACCCAGCCTGGCCTTGGTCTCTTCCAGGGATGGGACACCCACAGCCTCTCTGAGCAACCTGTGCCAGTGCCTCACCACCCTCACAGTGAAAAATCTCTTCCTTATGTTTAACCTAAACCTCCACTCCTTCAGCTTAAAGCCATTACACCACATGCCCTTGTAAAAAGTCCCTCTCCACCATTCTTGTAGGCTCCCTTTAAGTACTGGAAGGTTGCTGAGAGGTCTAATACCATGGAAAAACACGGAAGATGGTTTTATGGTCTCAGGGAGAGCCAAAGTCTTCCTCTCCCCTCTCCCCAGTCACCTGAACCTTGTGAGGGCCCCAACCTCCAGCACCAGTGTCAAAGCAGGAGCCCAGTGTTCAGTGCCTGCATGCTTAAAGTGCTGCTCCACACACAGCTCCTGCTGTGCTCCTTCAAGAACCCTCTTTGATCTAGTGCCAAAGTGGCAAGTCATCGCAAGCGAGCATCCGGAGCTCCGCGCCGCGGCCATAAACAACACCACAAGTGTTCCTCATCTCCCCCCTTGCTTCTTCTGGGGCTGGGATCATAAGGGATGGCTCATCCCGTGTTTCAGAGGAGTTATAGATCCTGGACCATGCATTTATCACCACCCTAACCCCAATTTCCAGTTTATCAGCTGGCTTTTCAGTCCCTGAACCACCAATGACTTACCTCAACCAGCATGGATCCCATTCCTGCATGGAGGAACCTCTTCCCCATCCCTGAGCCCAGGTCCTCTCCTCCACCAGTGAACCATTTCTGGCAGTTGGATCATCAAGGCATCACAAGGTGGAGATTTCACTGGGGTTGGTAACCCTCACAGAGCAGCTGCCAGGCAAAAGCCTCCCCTGTATTCCTCAGGTGCTTCCAAAGCTGAACTTGCTTCGTTCAGCCTGGAGAAGAGGAGACTGAGGGGAGACCACATCATGGTCTATAACTTCCTCAGGAGGTGAAGCAGAGGAGCAGGAGCTGATCTCTTCTCTCTGGTGACCAGAAACAGGACCAGAGGGAATGGCATGGAGCTCTGGCTGGGGAGGGTTAGGTTAGGTATTAGGAAAAGGTTCTTCACCCAGAGGGTGATGGAGTACTGGAAGAGGCTACCTGGGGCACTATTCATGGCACCAAACCTGACAGAATTCATGCAGCATCTGGACAAGGCATTCAGGCACATGGTTTGATTTTTGGGGTTGTCCTATGCAGAGACTGATGATACTTGTGGGTTCCTTCCACCTCAGGACATTCTATGATTCTATTTTATGATTCCAACTGCAAGGAACAGTGGAAAAAAGTCCTCTGGAAAGTAACTGTACTAGAACCAGCCATTTCTTGACTCTAACACCCCGAGAGATTGCTTATTTTGGAGCTGTTAGCCATTTTTAGTAATAAAGGTAAATGATGAAAGTAGCAATAACTGGGAAGAGATCTAAGAACAAATAACTCCTTCACCACTTACAGTAACACAACTAAAACACAGCTCGGAGCAATGAAGCAGATTAAACATTGCCTTCAGCTAAATCACAAGTTAAAAGCATTTAGCAATATCATATTTTCTGACACAAGCTCCCTTTAAAATCATTCACCCAAGAGTGGTGGGAAAACTGCAGAAAGAATTATCTCATAGGTGTCAGCAGACAACTTCCGTCATCATGAACGTACTGGGCCACAACCAGTTGGCACCTTTTAAATGGAGGAGCTCTCTCACTTCTAAGAAAGCAGCAGAGCTCCTCAACTTTAAAGCAATATTCACAGAATCAGAGAGTTATTGAGGTTGGAAGAGACCTCCAAGATCATCAAGTCCAACCATCAACCTATCACCCCCATGCCACTAAACCGTGGCCCTAAGCACCATCTCTAACTGTCACTAGGGATGGTGACTCCCCCAGTGCCCTGGGCAGCCTGGGCCAATGCCTAACAACTCTTTCAGGGAAGAAATTTTTCCTGATATCCAACCTAAACCTCCTCTGGTGCAACTTGAGATCATTTCCTCTCATCCTGTCACTTGTTACCTGGGAGAAGAGACCAACTCTCATCTTTCCAACCTCCTTTCAGGCAGTTGTGGAGACTGAGGTCTCCTCTTCCTCAAACTAAGCAACCCCCATTCCCTCAGCTGTTCCTCCTAAGACTTATTCTCCAGGCCCTTCACCAGACTTGTTACTCTTCTCTGGATGCTCTCCAATGCCTCTATATCTTTCTTGCAATGAGGTGCCCCAAACTGAACACAGTTAGCTAAATTTAATGGTGGTCCATCCTCTTCTCCATCTTCAAAGCATTTTTAGAGCAGCTTTGCTCTAACCTCACCAGTGCAACAGTTTTGCTCCAGCCACTGGAAAGTCATCAGGAGTTAACCAGTGAGAATTAATTACAGGAATAAAACTTCCCTGAGTTTCTCTTCTCATCAGTATTTAAGTGTAATGGATGTTTATTAGTCAGGGTAATGGACAACAGAGCTGAAAGGGTGCAGTGTTCTGGTGCTCACCGTACATATGCTTAATGAGAATTCAAAAGAGATAATGAATTAGGATTCCCCTGTTGGGCACTGAGTATTTCTTCATTAAATTCTAATGAACTGGGAAGAGTATCAGGTTTGCTCATGCAGTGTTTCCCTCCCTCTCCTCCCCCCCTCTTTTCTTTTTTATGGTTATGTTTAGATGCATTTAGTTAATCCTCATCATCCTTGTACCAAAGAAGTGCTGAAAGGAAACCCCGTGTTTGTGATGGAGAGAAGGAATAGGAATGTGGAAAGACAGAAGGGGCAGGAGCACAAAGGATGGGAAATAATAGCCAAAGAATTTTTGCTGTACCTTGCAGCACCCAAAACACCTAGATGTTCTCTTCAGAACTTACAAGATGAGATGAAATCTCACTGAGATGATGGCAAACCATCATGTGATCTCCCCTGGTTTCCATCTTCTGAAAAAAAAAAGACTAATTCCTGAAAACAGAGCCAGCACCTACCAGCAGCCTCTCCCCATCCCTAAATGAGGGAGGTTCACCTGGAGGAATCCAAATTGCTCATCAGAACCAACAGCAAGACACTGCCAAAATCAGGCACAGGAAAAACACCCAACTCACTGAAAAACTATCTCAAGTGTGACCATGATGCCACCTGAGAAACACCCTGGGACTGGAGAGGACACTGGGCTGTGCACACACACCCCAGCTCAAGAAACCCCAGGAGCTATTGGGTATCTCTGTGTTTGGGGCTTTTCAAAGCACATGAAGCAGCAGAGAGGGATGGGAGCTCCTGTGGCTTTGGGAACAGATATCTCTACAACTCCCTGAAAGGAGATTAGGAGGGAAGTGGGGGTTGGTCTCTTCTCCCAAGGAAAAAGTCATAAAACAAGAGGGAATGGCCTCAAGTTTCACCAAGGGAGGTTCAGGCTGTTCCAACCCCTCTGCCATGGGCAGGGGCACCCTCCACTAGACTAGGTTGCTCAAGACCTCCTCCAACCTCATCCCTACAGAAGGTTTGAAAGAGGAGGTGCAATAAACCCATCACTTCTTTGAGAATTCTGGCAGCTGGGAAAATAATTTGCCAACCATTTGTGGTCACTCCACCTGCACCTCAAGCAGAGCCACTGCACCACTGGTTTCCCCTCACAAAGACCAATTGATGGTAGCCAGTGGATCACCTGGCTGGGGAATGGACCAGCTCCTGGCATGGTGACACTGCCCACCCAGAGCCTGGTGTCCCCTCAGTCACTGCCTCCCACATCAAAACCCAGGAGATTAGAACACTTCATCTTCTCACTGACTGTTGGCAAGACAAGCAAAGCAATTAGGCTGTTATGGCAATTTTATGGTACTTATAAAATTCATTAGCAGCCTATTAATTAAATTTAGTCATTAATATTATTATTATTATCTTTTCTTCTAATTCCTTCTCTGCTCTGACTATTTTCTAGTCATTTTTTTTAGTTCCCTTCTTGCTTTGCATTTCTTGTTTGCTCCCTGAGATAGACACAGCCCAAGTTGCTCTCCAGCCAGATGGAGACCCTGGAGGGAGAGAACCAGCTCTCCCAGCTCAGCTTTGCTCTTCAGGATGAGCTCAGAGTAGCAAAGCCATGCTCTGATGGAGCATCATGGTGGCCAAAGGAGCAGAGCTGGTCTGGAGAGCAGACCCAGCCCAGGCAAGGCTTTACCATGGGGAGCCTTCACATAAATTGGTGGTTTAGGTCAAGGGACAAGTTCATAGTCAAGGAATCATAGAATAACTAAGGTTGGAAGAGACCTCTAAGATCATCAAGTCCAACCATCAGCCTATCACCATGATGCCACTAAACCATGTCTCTCAGTACCATATCTACATGGCCTTTTTGAACCCCTCAAGGGATGGTGACTCCACCACTGCCCTGGGCAGCCTGGGCCAATGCCTCACCACTCTTTCAGGGAATAAATTTTTCCTAACATCCCATATCTGTGAGGTTTTTTTTCCAAACAAAGGGTGCAGATAAAACCTGGTGATGTGGAACCTTCCCAAAGAGGTGATTTCTGGAGGATATCATCCATCCATCTAGAGGTTAGGAGCCAGAGCACTTGCTCTTTGTGGACACTAGCCAGGATTGGGGGTTTTTTGTTTGCTTGTTTGCTTTTCAACTCCACATTGGGAATAAACTCCCAGAGTTTCACGTTCATTTCAGAGCAAAGTATTTTATTTGTACACTTGCCAGGATTTTGAAGTCTCCATCCCAGGCTCCTGTCCTCTCCAGAGAGTCCTTTGATGCTCCTAGCATGAGAGATCCCACCACCCCACAACACAAGAGATTGTCTGAATTGGAAACTTTCCCAGAACAAATTTGCTGGTTAAAGGGCTCAGTTTGTGCTGAAATACAGCTCAGGCCACAGGGTCTTACCTTCCAGTGCTCTCAAACTGTTGTCTCAGGCCATGTTCACCACTACCACCTTTGACATGTTCCTCTCTCCTGTAGGAGACACCAAAAGACTTTGTTATTGTCAATAAAATTCCTACTGGGGCTCAGTGTGGCTTTGCCTGTTTTGTCCTGGGGTTTCACTGAGTTTTACAGCTCCATACCTAAGGCCAGATAGTGCCACAGACATATCCTGCATGAACATGAACCATACACCTTGTGATGCAGTAGGTGACTCTGGGACATCTCCTGCCTTTGGGGTCCTACCCTGAACTGACACAAGAGGACACCAACTGGAAGGTAGGAAGCACCATGGAGTTACAGCAAGGCTTCTCCTCCTCTGTCACACAGTACCACCAACAAAAGCAATGCCTCTTCCTCCTGGAACTTGGGGACATCCTGGGACCAGGGTGAATGTCTGAACCCCCACATGCTCTTAGAGTGCCCACAAAACCTCCTGACAGGAGTGGCCATACCACAGTGTGGGTGGAACAAGTCACCTTCACCTCTCTAAAGAAGCAACTCAGAGCTGAGCCCTCTGTGAGGGGAGAGCTGTGGCTGGAGTGGGCAGTGGGGCACATCAGTGGGGGCGGGGTGCATGGTGTTGAGGTGCACCAGTGCTGCTGGGGTGCATGGTGTGTAGTGGAGGAGATGCTGGGCTACACTGGCAGTGCTGGGGTTTACTGGTCATGCTGAGGCATAGGAAGCTAAGGTGCACTGGTGGTGCTGGAGTGCACTGGCAGCGTTGGGATGCACAAGGCTGGGTTGTACTGGTGATGCTGGGGCTCAGCAGCCCCGTGCAGCAGCCTCGGTGGAGCATTGCCATCTACAGCACTGCAAGCAGCACTGCAAAGCAGCAGACAGGCCCAGCTCCCTCCCTCAGATGAATTACTCCATTTCTGGCCACAGACAAAACAAAATAAGCACTTTAAATCTGTTTGGTGCAGGCATGGAGGTGGCACACAGCAACCCTGAGTCAGGTCCTCAGCTGAAGGTTGGACTAGAAGACCTTCAAAGGTTCCTTCCAGCCCCAAATGTTCTACAACTCAGCACCACCTAACATCATTTTGGTTGCTTTTTGAGCTTTGTAATTCACTCCTTGCTCAGAGAAAACTTTCAACCACCTTGGAAGGTTGACTTAGTTTTTCTTTCTTTGAAGCTAAGCCATCAGATGGCTTTAGTTGCCACCACACAGACCATCTCCCTCAGCACCAATTTCTACTGAATGAAACCATCCATTTTGGGTGCTGCTTGCTGAAGTGCTGGGCAGAAACCCATTGGAATTTTCCCCTGGCTGCAGGAACCTCTGGGCTAACATCCCTGCAGGACCTTACCACCAAAGGAGGCAGTTACCAAGCTGGTTTGGAAGCATATTCCCAGGCTCTGAGGTGCTACATGTAGCCTGTGCTGCTAGAGCTGATGAACTCAAAGCAGCATCACATCGTGGCATAGAGAAAGCAGAAATTCAAACATTGAGACACTAGTTACTGGAATCAGGTTAAAGTTATATTATAATTCAATATTGTTGTTGGTAATGTTTGATAAATTGCTGGGTTTTGTCATTTTAAGGGTGAGTTAAAGCATTAAAGCCCCTCACTGCTGCTGCTTAACACCAAAGTCATCCTTTGGACTGAAGTCGCTTTAATAGAGTGCATCGTTGACCCAAAAAAAATGCATTGTTGACCCCCAAAAATCCTCTCTTTCCAAGTGATGACCTTTCTTTGCTATTCAAGTCTGTTGTTTCTGACTTTCTCTCTTCAAGACTGCAGCTTTGTTTTACATCAGTCATAGACAACACCTGCCCAAAGGTTATTATTGCCCTCATGTTTGGCTCTGTCAGGGGACCAATAACATTTCTACCTCCTGCTCACACACATTAGGACTTTCCTGCTCTGCATTACCTGAGCCCAAAGGAGGATGTGAGCTCCTTCAGCTTCCCCATGTGCTGGTGCAGTTGGTCAGCACTGGGAAGCTCATGAAGGCAACACGTGCCCTAGGGATAGCCCCAGTGCCACCACTTACACAGCCTGCAGCAGGGACCATCAGAGCCAGGAGGGAATGCCCCAGCTGCAGTCACCTTCATCCTTCCTTTTGCAGTGCTGATGTGCACCAGAGGCAGTAATACAATAAACCTTCAGTGGGAGAGCAGAAAAAATTAAATTTGCCATTATTATGCCCTCACACAAATCCTCCTGGAAGAGTTAGCTCCTATTTGCATGAAGCAACTGTATTTCATATTGCATTGGTTAATACCAATGTCTTTAGAGGTCATCAAACTCAACAGTTTAAAAAGAAAAAAATTAATCTGAGAATTTACTGCAGTTAAATACAGCTAAATAATTAATGATGAGGAAATTGAACTTCCCATTGAGAGTGGATTAGGAGCCAATGTGGGACACCAGTGCTGTAGAGCATGTTTCCCTGGGGATCCTCCCAGCAAAAATCAGCCTCTTTTTATTGCTTTCCATATCACTAATAAAATATGAAAGCAGAGAATACAATAATATTTTCATATCATATTAATGACCTTCAGAATGCAATCAGACTAGCAGCTCTCACTGAGCAATTTGCTAACATAATATAAAATGGTTAATACAATCTGAAGGTCACCAAGACAGTAGGAAAATTAGTGTAATGACAGCAACTAACCAAGGCCTTTCAGCAACAAGAACAATTAACCTGCAACTTCATTTTTCAGCCCATACCTTCTATGCATGTCAGGAACATCATCAAGAAGAAGCCAGGCAGAGTTGTTCAGCTCAGAGGACTTCATCTCTCCTGCTTTGTGCTCCCTTTAGCTTTGCTGGCTCAAACCTAGGGTGGGAATCACAGAAGGTTAGGGGTTGGAAGGGACCTCTGGAGATCACCTAGTCCAACCCTCCTGTCAGAGCAGGTTCTCCTAGAGCATGTTGTACAGGATGGCATCCAGGTTGGTTTGGAATGCCTCCAGAGATGGAAGCTTCACCATCTCCCAAGGTAGCCTGTTCCACTGCTCCATCATCCTCAAAGGAAAGAAGTTCCTCCTTACATTTAGGTGGAACCTCCTATGTTCCAGTTTGTGCCCATTACCTCTTGTCCTGTCACTGGGCACCACTGAACAAAGCCTGGCCCCATCCTCACAGCACCTACCCATTAAGCACAGATAAGCATTGAAGAGACACCTACCCCTGGGTATCTGCTAAAGTTCAGACTACTGAGACCCAAAATATCCCCCTGGGGAGTAACATAGGAAGGGAACAATCACACAAGGCTTCTGCCACATTGGACTTCTCTTCTAGACCCACCAAAACTCCTCTCCATAAAGGCCTTCTACACCTCAACAGCTTGTTTCATGACAAGTCATCTTGTTTAATTAACTTTGGACATTCTGGTTTCATAGAAAGGGTAGAGTTGGAAGGGACCTTAAGAAGTCATCCAGTCCAACCCTGCTGCAAGCAGGGACACCTATAAACTAGATCAGGTTGCTCAGAGGCCCAAACAACTTGACCTGGGATGGTTCCAGGGGTGGGACATCTCCCACCTCTCATGGTCATGGCTTTGTATGGGACCTTGTCAAAAATCTTTGGGAAGAGAATGAACACTTCAGAGTTATTCTCTCCTCAATTAGAGTTTTGTCTAATTACCAACATCACCATAACAAAGTGAAAACACAGAAAAGCCTCTGTGAAATCTTTCCTGAAGAGCAGGAACAGGTCAGGCCATGGCTTTGTTTCCACAGACAGAGCCTTTATACAGGTCCTTTAGTATTCCAAGTGGTAAATACAGTGGGGAAAGACATGTGGGAAACCATTCTTCAGCTGCAGGAGGAGTATCTCCTCCTGGAGACTCATTTACTGTCTGAGCCAAAGCCCCTTTCTATGTATTTTATACAGGCATTGATTGGTATTTAATTAACCTACACTTTATGCCATAATCAATCTTTAATTAAATGCATCCTTAAACATAGAATTTAGAGCATTACCAGAATGGCTTTAAGTGCAGGAAGCATTTTTATGTTTTCCTCATAAATGAGAAACAAGGAATGAAGGAAAGAGCTCCTCAAAGGAAGGAATCTCCTCAGTCCAGCACAAAACTGTCTGGAGGGAGCCATCCACCTACAGAAGGAGACACCTCTTATGGAGGGTCAACCTAAAGCACTAGCAAGGCTTTGAACAAGGAGACCCTTTACCTCTCATGAGCTCTCTGAAGCCTCAAAGCCTTTGGAAAACAAAGTCCAGAAAAAAAGAGGAGGAGAAGAGAAGGAAGGAGGGGGAAAAAGAAGAGAAGAAAGAAGAGGGGAAAGAAGGCATTATAAAAAACTTTCTAATGTAAACTGCAGTGATTAATTTTAATATCTTAAGTAGCTAAATATTGTTTAAATAAGAATACCTAGCAATGGAAAGAACATCTTCATTATTCTATAATTTGCAACAAAAGCCTCTTTCCACACAAGCCTGCATCTGCTTTGCTTGCAAAATTCTGAGCCTTCTTAACTGAAAATGCTGAACACAATGAAGTTTAGAGTCAACTTATTTTCCATGGCCTTGTAATCCTCATCCTCCTGTTTACCTTAACTTTACTCCCTAAATACACACAAGAAGAATATCTGCTACAAGTGTAAAGACATCCAACAGCTTCTCCATACCTTTACTGTTGTGAACATCAGGCCAACCCTTGCTGGGGCTTAGCTCTGCTGCTCAGCAGCAGTGCTGTGGCAGAAGCTCAGAGGTCACCTTCCAGACCCATCACATCTTGCCCAGAGCATCCCTCTGAGCACCACCACCACAGGCAGGAGAAAGCAGCTCAGCTCTTCAAAGCTGGAGAAAGTCATGTTCCACAGAGGATGGGTAGGTGTAGGGATGTTCAGGCAGGATCTGCTCAGCTTCTTGGCAAACTTGGGAGGCTCCTGCATATGATACAGTCTCCTCTCATGACTGACTCCAGTTTCCTTTTAGAGCTGGAGAAAGATGATGTCTAGATACTTTGACTCGCTAGGATAATATCAGGAGCAGCTCCGAGGGTTGTATCACAAACCTCCTGTGTTGACTTGGCTCTCCAAAAGCTCCCATTACTCTGTGCTGGGAGGAATTTCCTTCCCCTTGAAGACCAGAAAAGCCAGGTGGCCTGGACTGTGAAATCATCATGCTCTCAAGAGGAAAAACCACCTTTGCTGGAGCAGAGCACAACTCCTCCCTAGGGAGCAGGTGCTGACACATTGGGCAGAGGCCTTGGAGAAACAGTTCCCACCTCCATCCTATTTTCAACCCATGTAAAGATGGCTCAACTGATTTTCCTTTGCCTTATGCAGAGGTCAAGAGTCACTGTGCAGGTTTTGGGTTGTTATTTGCCAACTCACAACTATCAACATGATGAGTTGGGAGGAATGAACATGATGGATCATTTGCACCAGGAAATAAGGCTCTTGCCTACAAACCCAAACAAGAAAGAATAAAATCAGAAAATAAAATCCCATTTTCTCCCACAGAAAAGAACCTCCTCAATACAACAGCATTTTTCCTCCACTTTCATCCAGATTTTCTTAAAAAGACATTTCTCAGCCATCTCATGGGCAACTGTTCAATGCTTTCCCTGGCTGCAGCCTTGCATACAAATGACATCAGTCCCAGGGCACAGCTTGCTTGAGCAGACCTCCTTGGTATGCTTGACAGCAGGGGGACTTCAGCACTGTGCCAGGATGGCTGCAAATCCAACTGAGGGCCACTTCTGCCTCATTTCTGTCAGGAAACCCCAAATTAATGGGTAGAAAATTAAAGACTGGCATTAGGTCATGATCAAGCAAGATACTTATCTTCTCATATTGCCTGCTGGCTGTATTGGTATGACATGGGAAAGAGGTGAGATAGGTGAGGAAGAGGTGAGATAGGTCAGGGAGAGGTGAGATAGGTTAATCTTGCCATATGAAACTACTACATGATGGCAAAACTTATTTTAATGCAGTTTGGACTTCAATTCATTCCACTGCTGGTCAATGGTTCACATCCCCTAACCTGCAGCCTCTGAACAGCTGTGATGCCACCTCCAGCATCCCCATGGCAAATGGTGACTGCAGAAACCTGGCAGGATCCCTGGGACAGGATTGCCTCACTCTCCTCATGATGTCATCTTCTGGGGTAACTACATGATGTGAGTGAAGCAGATGTTGTAGTAGGTGCTCACAGGCACTGAGTGGGGAAGTGTGCCCACCTGAGAAGAATGTAGTAGTGTTGCAAACAACTTAGGAGATGTGGTTTTGAGATGCTGTTCTGCTTCACCAAAGAAAAAAACAAAGGAAAACTACAAGTTTGGGATAAATTACTAATTACTGAGTTCTATTTCAAAGGAGAAAGAAACCTGTGTGCCCTAGCAGATCTGTGCTAAAATCTAGTCTCATTGTAGGTCCATATGGAGGATTTCTATCTAGGAAAACACCTCGAGTACAACCATTTCTTTTCAAAGCCTTGACAAACATTTCTATGGCTCCTGACTTATGGTGGTGGAAGGTCACCAGCTCAGTTCACACTCTTTGGGTCTCTTTTTCCACAGATGAAAGGTCTCAGTGCACAACTCAGTTTGGAGACAATGCTCCATGAAGAGCCTCATGGCTTTCCTAGAAAATAAAGTCTCTCTAAATCATTTCATCAAGATAAGGCTTTCTTCCTTCATGGAAAGAAAAAAAAATAAGTGTCTTTCATGGCCTGTCTTAGCTTTGTTATGAAAGAAACCAAAATGCCTTTCATTCATGTTGCAGCACAATGATCTCGTCCTACCAGAACCAGACATTCCCTCTCTCTGAGCCCATGTCTCCTAGCACTGGGGCTTCAGCATGGATAATTGCTCTGGCAGTGGGCAGAGCACAGGTTTTCTTGACATATCTACAACAAAAATCAGATTTCTCCCCAGCTGGCTCTGTTCCCTCTGGGTGGGTGGGTGATTGAGCTCGACTTGGGGAAGAGTGGCTTGGAAGGGTAGGGTGAAGTGAGCAGAGATCAGCAGGGTGGCAGTGCATGGTCCTCTAGAGAGCATTTCTGTTGGGCTCCCTCCATGGATCAGGGGCAAAGCTCTGCCAAGGAAGATTACAAAGATGCTGAGGGCACTGGAGCATCTCTGGCAGGAGGAAAGGCTGAGAGCCCTGGGGCTGCTTAGCCTGGAGAAGAGCAGCCCCAGAGGGGAGCTGCTCAATGCTGAGCAAGAGCTGAAGGCTGGGGGCAAGAGGCTGGGGCCAGACTCTGCTCAGTGGTTCCCAGGGGCAGGCCAAGGGCACACACAATTCACACAATGATTCACACAATTCCTGGTACCTTTCCAACACAACCTAGATAGAAAGGTTCACACTTCTATTAGAACAGATAATATATCAAGGAAGAGGAGCCTGAAGGGTCCTTGCTATTTGAGATCTTTAAACTGCAGAGAAGTGAAACATGTCAGCCTGGGTGCCAGCAGAAACTCAGCCCTTGCCCATAGCAACATCCCTGAATTCAACATCACCTTTATGACCAACCACCCCCAAACCAGCCCTCCTGGGTGAGCTCTGTTCATGTCCTCAGTCTCCACCATAGACTCAGTTATTTGCTTTGTTTTCATGATGTTTAAGATTAAGTTATTACATTTCTAGGTATTTCCCCATAGACATTTTCTTAAATAGCTTACCTTGAAATAGTAATAATCCTTTTGATGGTCCAGCTGATTGCTCACCTTAGTTCTTCTCACTAGGGTAGGGTAAATTAGACCTCTCTTCTCCAAAGTTTTCTTGGATGAATGGTTTCATTAATAGGAAACAGAAATCGATGCAAGCATTGAAAGGGCTCTGAAGAAAAATAGTTTCAAAGCAAAAAGAATTAAAGACATTTCAAAGCCTAGAACAAAAAAAATTAAGGACTTCATCAATTTTCTGTTTTCTATAAATCCTAGCTTTAAAATAGGGGGGGAAATACAGCAGGTTAAAGAAACTTACCAAGAAATGCAAAATTTCACAGGTAAACAAACTGATTTTCTGGCCTTGCTTCCTTGATGATGTCTTTCTATGAAACTTGTTCCTCTAAGCCATTAAGAAGCTTTATTTGATGTTTGCTTTAAGTTTCTTTTCCTAATTTCATCCAAGTACTAAACTGCATACAGCTTTTTGTCTTTGCATTCCAAACAATACTTCTCTCTCCTCTGAAAGAAGGTTGGAGCCAGGTGAGGGTTGGTCTCATCTCCCAGGTAACAAGTAAGAGGAAAAGAGGAAACAGCCTCAAACTGGCCCAGGGGAGGTTCAGCTTGGACACTGGGAAAAATTTCTTCCCCAAAAGGGTTGTCAAGTGCTGGCATAGACTGATCCCTAGAGGGATTGAAAAGCCCTGGAGATGTGGTGCTGAGGGTCATGGCTTAGTGGTGAGCTGGCAGTGTTGGGTTGATGGTTGGACTCCATGATCTTGGAGGTCTTCTCCAACCTAACTGATTCTGTGGTGCTCACACTCTTGGAAAACTGTTAGCAAGGACACATTTTTCAGACCTCTACCCTTGCTGAGCATCTACACTTCAGGTTCTGTCTTCTGCTGAGTAGGAATGGTGGCTATAAGGTGTAAACCCAACCCCTGCTAAGAGGTAACATGTTGAAGAGCCTCTGGGATGTACAGGCACTTGTGTGCATGTCTGCACACACACAGAAAGAAAATTCAGAAGGAATTTGAGTTTTATTGACCCCAATGACTAGCAGGACCTTCCTCTCCCAAGACCTGCAAGCAATCCCTTCTGCTGAATACTCTATGAAGTGTCACTGGCAGCAAATCATCCTATTCTTAGCTCCATGTAATTTGTAAGGACATTTGAAGGCATGTGCTGGGGCATAAATCATTTCCAGTACACAATTGATTCATGTGAGATTTGAGTGAGTTCACTCTGAACTCCAAACAATTACTGCTGGGCTGATTTTATGAAATGTCTCTTCCCTTGGGGAGAAAGCATCTAAATCAAGCTGGGGTTGGAGCCACAGAAACTCATGATAGGTTTTCTCACCACAGCCTGCAGGAAGCTCTGCATATAAATCTCCATGTCAAGATGAGGCTCATTGAATTTTAAGCAATACACAAGACCCTGATTCAAACCTTAAATTAAAAGCTCACCTCAACTACAACAACCTCTTCACTCTCACAATTACTCTTTTTCATTAAAACAAATAAACAAACCAGATTAAAATGGTCAGAAAACCGCAGGCTTGTAAAATCACCTCTCCTGGATGTTGTGTTACTCCAGGAGAAGTGTAGTTACTTCAGTTTTAGAAGAGGGGAAGCTGCTGCTCCTCCAGCTAGCTGTGCTTCAGAGCAAGGCTGCATCTGCTTCTGCCTCAGTGCTGTATCTGAAGGAGAGGGCAAAGGAGTTGGGGACACAGAGAAGAAAATAGTGCCAGGAAAAAGAATTAAAACTGAAGTTAAAAATCAAATTAGTAAGCAAGAGGAAAAAGTAG
Organism: Galbula dea; assembly: GCA_013399015.1. Lineage (NCBI taxonomy): Eukaryota > Metazoa > Chordata > Aves > Piciformes > Galbulidae > Galbula > Galbula dea. The sequence goes on from VWZX01007335.1 coordinate 415,881, forward strand.
TAAGCAAGAGTAGAAATAAACTTGAAAATAAAATTTTACAGAGTAAAAAGCAGTAAGGGAGTAAAAAGCAGTAAGAAAGTAAGATTAAAAAGTAAAGATAGTGAAAAGCAAAAAGAAAGAAGGAAGAAAATTAAAGTAGAACTAAAAGGATGCTTGTGATCATTTATTCTTCACTTCGTTACCTTTCTTCCCAGTCTCACCACCAGCATCATTTAAGCTGTTCATTATCTAACCAGGCTGGAGCAGGGCAGTGTGCAGGGGATGCAGGAGATGCTCCTGATGCAGGAAGGGTTAACCCCACCCAGCACTGAGTGCTGGTGCCTCCTCACCCCAGCCATGCCCCAAAGTAATAAACACAATACTTGGAGATTTAGGCAGTTCATCATATCTTCAATTGATCCACTTTGTGTTTTCCTTCTCTTTCCTTTCCAACAATCTAGGGTGATTTTTCTGTTGTTGTTTTTAATTAAATACAAAGGCCTTTCCACATTTCAGAAAATTAATCACTTTTGACATTTATTAGTGATTCATTTCTGCTTAAAACATGTTTTATAATTCATTAAAGCACCTCAAAAATTAAATTCTTAACAGCCCTAGGCCCAAAATATATTTAAGTAGGAAAATGAAGTGCAGCAATAAATAGTGAAGAATTCTGAAATATTCATTCAGCCTGTAGCATCTCAGATGTTTATTTGCAATAATTAATTTGAAACCAAGTTTACATTGCCTTTATCAGGAGTTGGCTGTGAACTTTCAGCTACATTACTAATTTCCTCAGATTTGCCCCTTCTGGTGGCAATATTGCATCACTGACAAGCATTGCCACTGCATTTCCATTCATTCTTTTGGCTGGTTTGGAGTTTGATCATTTTTTATCAGGCAGAGAAAATGAGCACGAGGACTACAGGATATGTTCCTGGTTTGGCACAAGGGAATGTCACTCCCTGAAGTAGGTTATTACCACCAGGTACCTTTGCTGTTTCCCTATCCCACCAGAGAGCCTGAGCAGCACTGGTGGAAAACCTTAAGTGATAACATATCTGGTGTCAGAAGTAGGTGGATGTGCCCCATGGAGAGGTAGCCTCTGGTAGAAATAAGTGTCAAGGGTTAGGGCTGGGCTGGCCACTGACCCAGTGATAGACACTCTCTGTTACCCCTTCTCCACCCCTTCACCACGGGAAGGGAAGAGGAATGAGAGAGTTGTGGACTGGAAAGGAAAACTAAAGCTACTTTAGTGAAAATAATAACAATGAAATGAAATAGATACAAATAGATACAAACCTACTATTGAATCCAAGCCCTCCCTGATGGCAACTACACGACTGACAACACTGATGCTATGTCAGAAGGACTCAGCAGCAGGCAGGAACCAGATTTAAGGATCCTAGAACTGGATCCAGGACTCACAGATCAGGATTGAAAGCAGAATGGACAAGGTCCTCTTCAGACACTGGCCACTGAAGAAGAAAAGAGAGCTTGACCCTTGTGATCCCTCAGCTTTATATTGAATATGACATCCATGGAGTGGAACCTCTCGTTGGTCAGTTTAGGGTCACCTCTTCTGTCCTCTCCTCCCTCATCTGTGCACCCCAACATGGGACCCAAGATTTAGCAGTGACCTTGTTCTGCACCACAATCCTTGCCACTAACTCTAAACACTGAGTGTTCTCACTGCTAGCAGCAGACACTGCCTGGGAGAACATGCTGTTAACTGCAGAAAGTGCATCCCTGAGAGGAGACTGAGCTGAAAAGTCAAATCCCTGAACAGAATTAGTTCTGGCCTAACACAAAGCAGGATAATAAGTGTAGATTAAGCTATAAGAAATCCCATACAGTTAAGAGAAGTCTCAAACACTGAGTTACAACAGTTGCCCCTGCTCCAGCCCCCGAGGACATGGTGACTCAGGGCAGTTTCTTCATCCATTGCCCTTGAATAAACCAGAAAATGTGTTTGGTTTTTTTAACTCGGGGACTGACTGTTCAGCAGGACCTGTTGGGACAGGACAAAAGCTGATGGTTTGAAACTGGAAGAAGATGATTTAGACTAGAGAGAAGGAAGAAATTTTTTACACCAAGGGCGGTGAGACATTAGCCCAGGTTGCCCAGGGAGGTGGGAGATGTCCCATCCCTGAAGCCATTCCAGAACAGGTTGTTTGGGGGCTCTGAGCAAGCCGATCTAGTTGCAGATGTTAGACTAGATGACCTTGAGAGCTCCCATCCCACCCAGTGACTCCACGACAAACTCCCGGACGGACGCAGGTTTCTGGCAGGTTCACCGCAGCCTGAACAGGGCGCGGGGCGCTGCTGCCATCTGCTGGGCTCAGAGGGGAGTGCAGTGCCGGAGAGGGCAGCAGCAGGAAGGCCATAAGCGGGAGCGGTGGGGACTGCAAAAGGCCACCCCGACAGACCCACGGCCACCCCACAGCCACTCCGACAGACCCACGGCCACCCCGACAGTCAGCCGCCCACCCCACGGCCACCCCGACAGACCCACGGCCAGCCTCACGGCGCCGCGCCCAGCTTCGGGGATCAAGTGACACATTGAACACCCTGAGCACCTTTCACAGACAGTGCCACAAGGGCAATAAAGCCAGAATCATAAGGTTGGAAAAGACCTCTAAAATAATCAAATCCAACCATCAACCTAACACTGCCAAGTCGCCACTAAACCATGGCCCTCAGCAGCACAGCTAAACATTTTTTTAACCCCTCCAGGGATGGCAACTCCACCACTGCCCTGGGCAGCGTGGGCCAGGACTTGACAACCCTTTTGGGGAAAGAAATTTTCCCTCATGTCCAACATAAACGTCTCCTGGCCCACCCTGAGGCTGTTTCCTTGTTACCTGGGAGAAGAGACCTCACTGCAACCTCCTTCCAGGGAGCTGCAGAGCGTGAGAAGGTCTCCCCTGAGCCTCCTCTTCTCCAGGCTAACCAAGCCCAGTTCCCTCAGCTGCTCCTCACAAGATTCATGCTCTAGACCCTTCACCAGCTTCATTGACCTTCTTTGGAGACACATTCGATATCCTTCTTGTAACGAGGGGCTGAACTTGTCACCACTATTCACTATGGGTGTGATCTTGCTTTACACCAGTACCCAACCAGGACCAGAGAAGAGCCATGGAAGAATCACATCCTCATTGTGCAGCCCCACACCGTGCTTCACCCCTGCTGCTATTGCTGCTTTCTCACCTAGGAAACTACTGCCTTCAACCCCAAAAGTGGAAGACAAAACATTACCTGCTTCTAACGCCTTGCCAGATGATTTTATTAAATAAAGCCTAAAATAAATACAATTAAATCTGTATTTTGGCAGGATGTCTACACCAGCAGAGACCTTCTGGGGAAGGATGACATGGCAGCAGCACACCCTGCCCCAGTGCAGCCCAAATCTGATATCCCAACCCAACAGCAAATCTTCACTTTCACTTCATAAAGACAAGGAGCAGCCTGGACAAGGAGCTCTTAGATTGAGGATTGCTGCCCAGGCTGATGTATCATTTAACTGCAGTTTCAATCCTTACCTCTGAGGTCCATCACCAAACAGGTTCTGCTCAAGGAGGAGCATACTCTGGTCTCCTCAGTGTCCAGCATGGTAGTACACTGTGCTGCTGCTGCAAACTTCATCTGCTACCTACCTCTAAAAAGCTGCTTAGCTGAACTAAGTATATTTTAAGTACCTTTGAGAGCCTTTTCTTCACCTTAAAACATTTTCTACCCCATAAAAACACAAAGGGAAGGTGCCTCTTAGAGCCATAAAGCTTCAGAGATGAAATCAAAGGGAAGGAAAACAGCCTCAGAGAACCAGTGTTTGCAGGACAGCAATGAAGCCAGTGTGTTATCTCCTTACTAACACTCTGCTTGTCCCTGCCCTGGGTTTCTGGAAACACTCACCAAAATCTAATGAGTAAGGTTGGTTGGTTTTTAATCCATGCCTTTTCTCTTCTCCCACCAGGAACATCTTCATGAAGCCTCCAGGAACTCACCACTCAAGAGGATGGGATTTCTAGAGCTTTTTTGGGATGAATCTTTTTGTCCAGTTTGGTTCTTCTTTTCTGCCTACCTTCAAGGAAGCCAGGGAAATCACCACCATCTTGGAAACTTTTTCATGTTACCTCCTTTATGGCTTCAGTCACCCACTTCTTCCCAGCTCAAGGCACACAGGACCACCACCACCACCATGGTGATAAACATTAAAAAAAACCCAATTAAACCATAGTGAAGCACTTCCCATCTTTCCCCAAATTGCTGGGAGGGCTCTTCTAGAGCTCCTTCCTTCCTTCCTTCAGCAAAGGCTGTCCTTGGGCCAGGCACCTCCACCACCAGACAGGCCTAAATGCTTGTAAAAATGCCTTGTGTGAGCAAGCATCACCCAGGAGATGGACTTCAGGCAACTGTGGGGAAAAAAAAAGTGTATTTGGACTGAAAGGATAACTGAAACCCAAGGTATCTGTAAACCCATTTTGGATACCAACAGCAACACAGTAATGGTTCATGTATAGGTCAGAAGAGTTCAGTAATGAGCAGCAGTTTATCAGCTCAGATCCCAAGTGGTGTCAGGAGGCAGAGCTCTATGACAGCTCCCAAGACCTCAGGTGCTCAGCAGGTCACTGGTTTTACTGGGATTACTCTCCTCCATATTTTCCAAGGAACAGATCTTGGCAGGAAAACCATTTCCTCTTAACAGGCAGAGGGGGAAAAAACACAGCAAAGGTAGATGATCCCACCCTGAAGTAACAGATCAATCCTACCTGTGTATGGATGTTTGACTGGAAGTGAAACACTTGACTCCTGAGTAGAAATTTACCAACAGCTCTTGATGGATGGGAGATTTTAGGCAAGGTTTACCAAATAATGCAATTGACAGCACATTTAATTTAGGAATGTTTGCTCACTGGGTTTTATATCAATTTAAAGAAAAATAAAAGAGGAGTTGGTGAACTTCCAAATCATAAAGGATGGATTTTGGGTCAACTATAAAATATTATGAATTTGCAAGCTTTTTTTTATTCTAGTACTCAAGGAACTGCCAGCTATTTAAAACTGCACCTTTATAGTTATTCACAAAGTTTAACAAAAATAAATACAATTTTGAGGTTGTCTTTGGCATGTTGTCATTCAAGGCAAGAGTCTCTTTTAGCAGCACAGTGCAAAGGAAACCAACATACCATACAATGCACCACTAGATTCAGCCTTAGAAGGAGAAGAGGACGTAGTACAATGCAAACTTTAATGTCAATATATACAGAGCTTTAAAGAAAACATTTGTTTTATCTTTTAAAATCAAAGGAAATAAATACAATATGATACAAAATCCACAATATGCTCAGAGAAAGAAATGACAGTTACAATAGCTGATACTGGGGACCTTTTGGAGAGTTTCATCTTTGAAGTACCTCAGAGAACATGGAATTCATTGCACACTGTTTGCAATTAATGCCCTTTTGTTGATTGAGATTGATAGCCAGCCACGTGCCAGAAGAGTTTTAGCTCTTCACCAGAGCCTCAGTGCAAGATGCCAAAGTGCTTGGGATATTAGACAATGCAATCACTTAGCAAATGCTTGTAAGCCTAATGCACAACACACAGAACAGGAACACTGTGTCCTGCAGAGAAGATCCACCTCCAGCATCTTCTCCGTTCTCACATAACCCCTCCAAAACAGGATTCAGTGTTATTCAGACTCACTACTGGTAATAAGCTATTGCCCAAATCTTCATTATTGAGAGACATCATCATTTAAGTCTCTTTTAAAGCTTTCAAAGGAAGTTTGCTTTCATTACATAGCAAAAACCTCAAGAAAAAACAGTTAGGGATTGCTCTGGGAGGGACGTTTGCTCACTTCAGTTGTTCCAAGACTCAAGTTAGCTTTAGCTATACACTAAGGTTTAAAATTGCTATTCATTCTTCTGTTCCCAAAGGAAAATGTAGGCTTAACACCACCACAATCTGGGGAATAAACACAGTAAAAACAGACTGAAGTAGGGGTAAAGAGTATCTAGCATGTCCTTAACTAAAGGGGTGTGAATGCAGGAGGACATTACAGAATGAATAGGTTACCTATAGGTCTCAACACATGCCCCAGAAAGCTGCTTCTTAACAAACTTTCAAGAAGAACTGGTTTTATTTCTTGGAACCACTTAGAGTTCCCTAAATAAGGTGACCCAAGGACTCTCTGAATGGCTTCAGAAACCTGCTGCAAGCTTTGAGAAAGAAAAAAACTTTCTCCTTTCCCTCCCAGAAGTACTTGCAAACTTCTCCTTCTGGATAGGACTGAAAAACTTAAGTGCTACAGAATGACATAAAGCTCCATGTTTGCACTGATGGTTTAGCCTAATTTCACTGATATAAGCCAGGACAATTACTATCATATTGTGTTATTCATTTAACTTAATCCTTACAAGCTATCCCAACATCTTAATTGTAAGACTTGAGGGCAGAGCCAAGTCCTAGATGCAGCAATGTGTCACCACAACCAATCGGTTTGGAAGTGCACTGCAAGAAGTGATTTTAAACTACTGGACACATGAAGATTAGCTTTGGAAAATGAATTAAAACATGGAAGACAGAACTCAAGCTCAACAGGACCAACTTGGGTGAGGTCTTGGATGCAAGGAGAACATTTAAACCATACTACAACAGTGGACAGTGCTCTCAGACCACTTACATCTTCAGCTCTGAGTGTAGTCAAAGAATTTACTGCTTTTAAGCAAAATGGGGGAAAAAAAACCCCCACACAACATACTACTAATGGCATTGAGACTATGTAAGCCACCCATGAAAACACTCTTGGATATGGGCCCTCTTCATTATACACCACTGCCTGACAGGGATGTCACTGCATAGCTTCTGGATGCACAACAGGAATACAACAGAGTTCCTCACTTTCTACCAAAAGGGTAACAGAAGACAGAAACTGTGACATTCCAAGGAGTGAAAGAACAGCAAACCATGTTCTAAGGCTGCTCCAGCTGATGTCTGCAGGAATCTGCTCTCCTTAGTGAGAGCATACCAGGTTCCATGTACACTTAACTAGCAGTTATTTCTAATTGCCATTATCACACATGACAGTAGAAGCTGTTTTGCTGGTAGTAACAGAAGCCATCTCCAAAATATTGTACCATTTAAGATAGTCATTAGCTCTCTGGAAATCCCTCTAAATGCACAGGATGTGTGCCTAGCTCTCTGTCATTTTCAGACAACAGGATTGTACCTAGTTTGCCACCTTGAACTGTGCAGAGACAGGAGAATGAAACAATTTGCACTAACCTTTCACTTCAGCCTTCAGCAAGGTCAAGTTCAATGTTCTTCCACCTCAAACATTTAACTGGTTACTCATGAGCAGACCATGTTGCTTTTATGTAATTGCTTAATTGAACAAAACCCAAGTCTGAAATAACAAAGGATAAGAAGTATGCAAGAAACACCAAAGTATCACAGAGATGGCCATTAAATACTAAACTGCAAGGGAACTCTTTTGCATCCCTGTAGAGCCAACATGTTTCAAAGACTGATATGCTGAATTAAAAATTAATTACATTAACAATTAATTAAAATGAATCCCCCAAATTAAGGATTAAAACAGGCATACCAGGGTAGAGATAGAACAAGGTGGTTTTCCATACCTTCTCCTTGTTGTAGGACAACTTTGCAGTCACTGAAACCCTGCTTTTACCAAGAGTACTACTGGCACTAAAGGCTAGTACTGATCTAAAACCAGCAGGGATAACTTTAGAGAAGATGTTTTAAACTCTTTGCTAAGAATGAGAATATCCATCTGGTCTCTGTACTTTCCCCTCTTCCCTCTTGTGTTGCACCCCAAGACAAACTTCAGTACCTTCAGCTGCTTACAACTGCTTTTGTGCAAAATGCTTTTAAGGTGCTTATAATGTGGTGCTTCTAAGCAAGCTAAAAGAAAATACCACTATCAACACTGCTAAATGATTCATGGATAAAGCCATTAAAGACCAGCTACTATCTTATGGGAAAGCTGAAGACAATTCAAGTCTGACACTGTAGTTGTGTTCCATGCCTTGCATTACCCTCTATTCCCAACACAGATTTGACTGCTGTGTTTCCACCCACATTACACCTTGACCTTGGCTAAAGGGGCTTACTTTCCATCACTTTGGTCTTTAATTAGAGTGAACTCAAATTCTTCTGGCAGTCCTTTGTGAATTTACAGAACAACTCTACCAACAGACTATAGATAAGAGGCATTCTTGCCAGGAAAGGTCTTCAGTCATGAAAAGAAGGATGAACCAGCTGCAGAAGGGGCAGACTTTGTACTAAACAAAAAGCTTTCTGGGAAGCAGTTGTGTTCTTTGATAAGCTTTCAAGCATTTCAAACAGGCACCTCAAAACTAGGCACAAGTGGCCCCTAATCCTTCCAACACCTACCAAACACTCCAGAAATTTAGTATGGGGGATGTTCTGCATGATGCAAATAGCACACCTATGTTTGCTAGATTCATTAAGTCTCAAATCTACATATACTCATACCTAACTATTTGGCCAGATAACTTCCATCTTCCCCCACCAACAACAAAAGAAAGCAGCTTATCTAACAGTACTTCCAATGCCACCAAGTATTTCACAAGTATAAGCAAAAAAACAGCCAGCACCCTCTGCCTTTTATGATCCAAGTTACTACTGCTACTCTTGGTGGTAGGGCCAGAATTCTCCTTTTCCTGTCTCAAAATGCCAAGTTCTGCCACCACTGGTGTCTTGCAATTGGCTACCAAAGGTATCTGGAGCAGGAAATTCAATGATGGCAAATCAGGCTGGACTACATTTGATTTTTGGCCACTGGGATTCTCTCGCTGTTGGTCACCAATACCCTTCAACTGTCTATCATCCTACTATGAGAATACAATGCATAGTTGTGCCTACAGCTTTTGAACAGACTTTTCAGCTCTGAATATGCTGTAGTTCCCAGTCTACTGGCAGCTAGGACTGGTTCTGAGTCAGAAAACCCCAAGGTAACTCTGGCCCTGAAATGAATTTCCTCTCCATTGCAGCATTTACAAACAGCTGAAATCCTAAGCCCAAGGAGTGCTGGCCACAGGACAGCATCAGTAACTTGGCCATAACTGAATTTTTTTGGTCAGAATTCTCTAATCTGGACACACTGCAAGGCTTATTTATTTTCCCAAGCTACCCCTACCAGTTAGGCAAATAGAATTTTGCATTTCTGTTCTGTAATATCTGTACATGCAGTGAGAGATGGAGATAGAAGCAATGGTCTATGAAAGTCAAATAAATAACAGAGAAAATCCACCTGCCAAGTTTGTTAGAATAAAGTGTCAGTCTGTCTTAGAAGCAACCCAAAACTTAATATTGGGGATATTCAGTGGAAATGACTGCTGAAGAAACAGTAACAGTCACTGTACTCATGGACAGACAATAGAAATAACAACAAACTACTGGACTTGCATGATGTTGCCTTAAAGCGGTACCAGGGTTACTGAGATCCTCAATTTTGACTGATTTTCTCCATCTCAGCAGAACACAAAACCATTTGTGGCAACAACTTGAAGAGGTCATTTGTTAACTAGCATTTCTTCTGGGTTAAAAGCAATCAAGTTAAGTTGATGGGCAAAGTGCAGAACCTTACACATCCCTTTTGTTTGTATTATCAGTTCCTGGCACCATGCAAACACAGACCTTTCAAATGAACACCAATGCACTGAACACTGGCACTACACATTAGTCAGCTTTTTCTAACAGTAATGACCATGTTAAATGAATTCAGTGGAATGAATTAAGTGCCCAGTTAGACAATGAAGAATTTATCCTTCACAACAGGGTCTAAAGGTGTGAAGAGAAGAAACCAAACCCAACCTCCCACTGACACTTTATGTACAACTTGGCCATTGGCAACGGTCCCCGCAACCATTTGTTTTTTAAATGAACTCAGTTAAAACTATACAGAATGGGAAAGAATATTTGCAACACATCTCTTAAAGGACAGTGTAGAGAAATTGATGATGGTGTACCTGATGTTTAACTTAATTTAACAGATACAATCTGTAAAACAACACAGCATGAACCTGTGGATTTTTGTTGTTTTTCTGTTTAAAAAAGGACTTTTACAGAATTCAAGTAGTGTAGCAGGAAACCATGGATGCCTTTTGATCACAGGTCAGGCAAAATAGAGCCACTTCTTGGATTTTTTTTATTCCCCTTGCTTCTCTTTGCCAAGGTGTCCCAGTGGATCTATAAGTCTGTTGATGTTAGCTTTTTCATGCTCCGTCGCTGAGCTAAGCTGGAGGCTGCAACAGGCTCCAACACTGGCTGAAATGTCTTGTGATTCAGTGCAGAATATGTAGCAGCCATGGCTCCCTAGAACAACAAAAAGGGCATTTGTATCAGAAAAGAAAGCAATTGAATAGTCAGTTATTAATTAACTCTATTAAAAAACCAGGACTTATGGCAGGTGATGCACATTCTCCCAAGTCTGTTTGGAAAAGAGCATTTCTTGCTGACTCCTTCAGATTTCCAGGCATGGGTGTCTGACAGTTCTTCTTCCTTCCTGTGTGTTTCTTTTACATACCTCAGATGTAGGAGCAACCTTTTCCTGTGGGTCAGAATTAGTATCTTCCAAGCAATATTAGCATCAATTGCTCCAAGACAACACAACTAAGACTGGCTACCACAGGTCCTTGGTTTGGAATCCAGCAAAACTAATGAAGTCAACTTCATTATGAACTTATTGACTATTATTGACTTCATAATGAAGTCAACTTCACTGGCTGCATACAGTAGAATGATTTTGTGTCACAAGTCAGAAATACAGATAGAGAACAAACAGATGAAATACCAGTGGGAAAAAAAACCCTGCAGGGTAGTTCTTTAATTTATGTTAGGAAAGCACAACATGAGCCAGTCATAGGAACAAAACTCCAAAGAGTTCCCGAGTAAAAATGCTAGAGGACCTGTGGCAGGCTCTGTCCCAGATAAATTTCTTGTCAGGTTTCTAGATGGCCAAATCTTTGGAAACAAAACACCCAGAAAAATCTCTTCCTATACACATCAGTTGAAATTAGTTTACTAACAATTAGTCTGCTTATGTAAGTCAAACATATATGCACTAGGGAAAACAAAAGAAAGCCTAGCTTTGCCTATAGCTCCAAAAACAACCCAATTCCTTGTGCATTCACCAGCTCAAAGTTGTTTTACCTTTACTAGATGTGGTGCATCTTGCCTGTTCAGTTGATAATGTGGCAACTGGTCCCTACAAGCTATCCATGAATGTTTCAATACTTGCTCTGCTGTGTATCTCTGATGGGGATCTACGTGGAGCATATGTGATAACAAGTCCTGGATAAAACAAAACAACCACACATTAGTTAAAATAATCTTATAAGAGACTCAAAAGCATTATTGCAGCAAGGAAAAAAGTACCCTATGTGGCAGTGATTAATACAATGCAAAGACAGAAAAAAATCAGCAGATAAATTGGATCATTCTGTGCCTTGACACCAGAGAAGTCTGAGAACAATGTGTTGTACTATTCAATCAGTTTAACAGAGCAAGCATTTATTGTCAAGAAACCTACTGTTGTTTGTGTGGTTCATATTTCAGTTTATTTATTATTTATATCATCTTTAAAAGACTAGAAATCCTATTCAAATTTAGCAGCTAAATGCTCTGGAAGAAAGCTATTATTTGCAAACATCTCTCCTCATCCACGCTATTCATTTGGGGGCTGCTGACTACATATTACAATTGATTTCATACCTAGCAAGGAGTTTTTCCTTTAAGGAGCTATACAAACTCAAGCCAAAAGAAATGGACACTTCATTTTGCTCCTTTCGAAGCATTAGCAATAAGCTACTAATTACATTGTTGGTCAAAAAAGAGCTGGGTGGGAAAGGAAAGAACAGGGATAGGAATAGCTTGAAAGAAAACAAATTATGAACAAGCTGACAGAATGTTCCCTTTGTTCTAGGTACAAAATGTTAAGCATTCTTTGATATACAGAAGTGAATTACTTGTGCTCAGACAGCATCAGCCAATGAGTATTCTGAATCACTCCTCCCCAAATGAACAAACAATGCAGTTCCAAAGACTCAGGGAAAGCTTGAGAAAGCCTGGCATCAATATTAAAAGGTAACACTGGTGGCCTATGATACCTAAAGACCAGGCCAACACCAAACCCAGAGAACACACACAGCAGCTGAGGAGAGGTGCAGTCTTTAAATAAAAAGGACAGCTGCATAAGCTAGCTGATCAAGATTTTTGGCAAGATATCCAGATATCTTTGGCTGTTAAAGTACTAGTTTAATAGCTGAAAGTACCAACAAATATGTAAGACCTGATGATATCAGCTTTGAACAACATTTAAGACACTGCATTACCAAAAGTTTAACCTATTAATGCAAGGCTGATTAGCTACTAGAACTAACATAACTGTAAGAAGTCATCCTTTCATTGAAGGAATGCCACAGACAACTTGATTTTGATCTAATAAAAACAAGGAATAAAACCCCCTACTAATGACTAGAAAAGCCTATCTAATTTCAAATCTTTGTCAGCAACCTGGGAGAAGAAAGAGTGCACTCCTGCCAAGTTTGCAGTGGGCACCAAACTGGAGGCATGGGGAAAGAGCTCATGAGTTCAGGGCCAGAGCAGCCATCCACAGGGACCTAGTAGGTAGGATGGGGCAGCAGGTTAACCAGAGCCATACAAATTTCAGCAAGGACAAATCAATGCAAAGTCCAGTGCTTGGAAAGAAAGGAATTGTCATCATGGTATAGGGAAGGAACTGACTTGCTGGGGATCAGCTTTGCTGAGAAGGACCAGGAGGTTTTGGCAGACAGCAAACTGAACCTGAACTTACCAGTGTGACCTGGCATCCAAGAAGGCTGACATTCCTTCAGGCAGCATGGCCAAAGGAATGGAGACAGGATAAAAGGAAAACAAGAGGTGTTCTAGCTTGAAATTAGGAGCAGCTTTTTCCTCATTACAGCAGCCAAACACTGGAAAAGGCTGCCCAGGCAAGCTGTTCAGACTCCACCCTCAGAGGATTCTCAAGTTAGAGACTGAATAAAGCCCTGATCTACCTGGTTAGATCTCACAGCTGACCCTGCTTGGAGCAGGAAGTTGGACTAGATGACCTCTCCTGCAATAAAGTTTGCAGGTAATAACAGGAAACCACTGTGTCAGACTAGTCTGTTTCATCAAGTACAGCAGACATTCGTTTGAATTTTATAAACACAGAAGAACAAAACAAAACAAAACATGTTTACACCTTTGCTGCATCTGAAACAGTGTCCCAGTTGCCACCACTTAAAGAGAACTTCCCACTGCCTATCCGGACCAGGATCTCCTCTGGAGTATCATTAGGGCCATTGGCAAATGGAGTATAGCTGTTGGAAGGAAAGAAAACAACCAAAAGGTCTTGTTACAGGTAAGAAGCTGCAAGAAATTCATCAAAATCTCATGAATCATTCCAAGTAGATATCCCACTGCTGACAGAAACACACTACATACACTATTAAATACTTCTTATATTCCATGGACTCATGCAGCATGTTGGAATTCTAGGTAAACAAGAAACCTAAGAAATATTTCTCACCCTGCCAGCATTGTGTAAAGAAGAACACCCAAGCTCCATATGTCACAAGCAGCATCATATCCCTGCCTCATGAGAACCTGTAAAACAAAAGAGGGTTCAAGGCTTTTCAGATATGCCAAAAACCACCCCAAATCAATACCACTACAGAGTCTAAGGAAGGGTAAGGCAATCCCAGGACAGACTAAGAGGTTTGGTTATTTGTTTTTTAATATACAGGGTACAGTAATTATCAGCAATATTTCTTGTTCCCAGAACATCATCTCTTAAGATGCTCAACAGGCTTACATCTTACTTTTGAGGGTGGATTCTGCTATTTTTAAAGCAGGTTTATCAGAAACATATGCACCAGTGTTTATCAAGTATGTATAGTTATATTTAAGGAAAACTAGCAGAATTTTTATGGGTTTTTTTAAAGCACTTTTAAAAAGTTTAAGCACTTGAAGCATCAAAAACAGCACAGAGAAAACACACAGCAGCTGAAGATACCTCTGGGGCCACAAAATTTGCAGTGTAGCATGGAGTTAGAAGGAGTCCATTCTCTCCTCGAAGCTGCTTTGCAAATCCAAAGTCACAAATCCTGATGGAATCAGCATTATTGGAATCATCAGTGTACAAAATATTGCTAGGTTTAAGGTCTCGATGCACTACCTTTAAAGAAAGACATTTGCAAGGCTGTCAGTTAGAAACTGCACATACATTTCTCTGTGTAATTGTAATCTCTAGATTAATTAAATCTATTAACAGTTCTACAAAATTATGTAACTTTTGAGTGACAAAAAATTCTAGTTCAGGTAGTGTCATACAAAAAGCAAGTGGAACTAACATAACCATTTGCCAACAAGTGTAAGGGAATAAATCTCTGCTGTTTATAAACTGTCAAAGCAGAGTCAAAAGAGCTTGTTAGAATAACAGGATGAGTTATTCAGCTTCATCACCTTTACCATAACAGACTCAGAAATCTTCTTCCCTTCTGCCATAAAAACAAGGCAACCAAAGCACCTAACAAAAGGCATCTGCAGTGTGCAAGCAGCTATGTCACAGAAGGAATCACTCACTCCTTGGCAGTGCAGGTAGTCCACAGTCTTAGCTATTGTGTATAACACAGCACTAGCCTCTCGCTCTGAGAAGAACTTCTGCCTGAGAATTCGATCCAGCAGCTCTCCTCCTTTCATCAGTTCAGTGACAAGGTAGATGAATCTACCATCATCATACACCTGAGGAGTTTAACAAGCACACATGTCCATAAATACAGACATTAAAAAGGAAGGCCTCTAATTAGAAAGCCTAAGAGGTGAAAATTACAGACTAGATTATGTTCCTATGTGAACAAAGCACAAACAGCAGGCACTGAAAAATTTCATTCTGCAATACAGGAGCCTTAAAGCACCAAGTCCAAGAAATCTGAAGTGTCATTCTGCAAGATGTTGAGGTAACCAATTGCAATTCATGACTCTGAATTTAAGTTTGCAGTCTAGGAACTTCTGGTGTAAGAGGAGAGTAGCTCTACCACTCCCCATTGCTCTTCCTCTCCACAGACAATTTTTAGCTGCTGGCACTTTGCATATACAGGCCAACATGAAACTGCCCTCTCAGATTCAGTTTACCAACATGCTAGCTACTCATTTGAAATAAGTGGAAATATGACATTTCTAAGCTTTACTTCATTTCTCACTAAACAGCACCTAGAAAAAAAATAGTATCAGGACTAGGTCATATTTTGAAATACTCACTTTAGACACTGCTCTCCTAATGTATTTTACTGTGTCAAAGACAGTCAAGAAATCCCAGTAAACTCCTTACCTCTATACTTATTTACTGAGAACTATGTAAGAAGAGGTAGCAGAGAAAGAGAGATACATACATCCTTTAGAGTAATAATATTTGGATGCTGCCCATAACGCATGAGAATCTCAATCTCTTCTGAGGGATCCCTCTTACTTTTATCAATTATCTGCAAAACACAGCAACAGGAAAAACAACTTGACTAAAAAAAGGCTATTTAATAAAGAAGGGGGTTTTGTATTTACATTCTGACTTCCACAACAGAATAAAAACATTTCTAGAGTTCATTACTTGTTAGCAATCATGACTAGCAATCATCTCCCAGTTTCACACGCCCCTGTCTATTCATTTCTCGCTCTCTCCTTGCCACCAGTCAAAACTGCATCATTACTCCAGTCTTTTCTGCTCCAGTGGACAAGGAAATGCAATGGACTGTCTGAAGTTCCACCTTAGTGGATCTTGTTTTATCTCAGGTGTAGCCATCATCATATGATATTTTGAGGCTTCAAGATTGCAACTGCAAAGCCACTCCAAGGCCGTTCACTTTACCCACAAAAGGAAGAGCTAGAGAAGCCAATCCACGCAACTCGACCAAGTGAAGAAAACACTGCTTTTCATTTCCCTCAGCACATAAACAGCTACAGTACCTAAAAGATTCATGCATTTAAATTTACAAATCTACCCCAGAATGATTTCAGAGCTGTTAGTGAAATGCATTCCAAATACCTTTACAGCAAACTCCATATTTGTAGCTATGTGCACGCAGCGTTTGCAAACAGAGTAGGAACCAACACCAATATCTTCCTTCAGCTCATACACATCAGTAAACTGGGCACTGTTTCCATGAAGTTGCTTTAAAAAACAAACACAAACAAGCTGTCACCTGAAGCACCAAGATGCTGCCCATGCTTTCTCTTTGGCATTCTGCCTCCAGCAAAACAGAAGTTGCTTTTTAAAGTTGAGAGAGATATCCCATGAAAGCATCTGAATAATGTGTGTTTCATAAACAGTCTCCCCAGCCAAAAACAAAGGAATAGATTGGAAATACTAAATATTGGTCACTCTTTAGCCTGTTAAAAGAGTTTCTGAGAATAATAAAAGCATTACCTGTACTATTGGTAGTATATTGGTGAGTGGTGATATTTTATGGTCTTCTACAGTAGTAGTTGCAACAAAACTAAATCCTTTGAAGAGCTGATGTGCATTGGCACTAGGTGGAACTCCTGGAGAATCTAGGGGCATACACATTTGATTAGCATGGCTACATCCCAGCAAGGCTATTTTTTAACATCCAGGAGAGATATGACAGAAGAAACATTCTGAGGGAAGGGAAGCAAAGAAGGGCAATGCTAGATGTTGAGTAAGACTTCTAGTCAGTTCTCTGTTTTCTGTCCTGTCAACAGTACACACAAAAGTATTCCTGGGTTTTATCTAAAACTGCAAAACACTGCAGAAACTAATGTATGAATCCATGTTCTTAGGGAGGAGTTCACTGAAGCATAACCCTACTTATGAGAAAGAAATTCAAGATCATAGTCTTATGTTCAAGGGCTGCAAGTTTTCCCTCAGATATATTATGTGCACCTCTGAACTGACTGTTTGCAATCTCCCAGTAAGCACAGCTTGATAATCCTGTGGAGCTTATTAGAACCAGATTCTCCCAACAAACATGACAGGTGGTTTTATAAGTTAGATGCAGCAGAAACTTAAAGCATACTAAGGAGCAAGTGTTTGCACTTACTTTGTTTCCAAGTTCAGTTACTTGGGAATTTAATGTAGTGCAATAATCTAAGGGATATTTTGAAGATAAATTTTTATAAGCTTCTTGAAACTATTTGAGATGTCTTGAATCTAGGAGGACACCTACCCAGTCCACTGCACATTTTCCCTGCCTTTCTCTACCTTTGAGCCACTGTTTTCCCAAGAGCAAAGACAAATCCAGCACAGGCAATGAGAAGAACAGCTCAATGATAACATCAGAATGCTAGTTTCAAGATTTCATTTTAATAATGATAATTATTTGCTCAAGCAAGTCATTTTCAGTGGGAGAGTGACCCTAAAAATAATCACCGAGATAAATTCAGTTTATGTTTAGTATTAAATACTCTCCCTTCCCCCAGAAGAAGCCTGCATGTCTGGCTTTAAACTGCAACTAGAAACAGTAATTCAGCTGTTTGGTTGGCTGGGGCTTTTTTTTCTGGTGACACTAAGTTTAGCAGGATACTTCAAAGAAGAGTATCTCATTGAGGGAAACATACTCCTTCAAAGTACTGGAACTGCTGCATCCTTCCCTTTTGACTTTCTTACTGGCTTTTTCTCTTAGCCTGTTGTTGTAACACAGATCTGACCCCTCTTGACCCATGAACCTCACCAATTTATAACAATGCACAATTACCTTTTGGTGTTTTTGCTGTGAATTCTGGATCAAAACAAAAGGTATCTTCTGGCTTTCCAGAGGCAGGTTTAAATGGAGGTTGAATTTCTCTTCTAAACAGTTTCTGAAGCAGAAGGACAAAAGTCATACAATTAAGAATGAAGGAAACTTCCACAGGTCCTCTCATTTTGCCAAGCTACAGGGAAAAGCAACTCAAATGTTATTGTTGGATTAAATGTTTTCTGAAAGAGTGAATAATAGAATAGCAAGGAGAAAACCACAAATACATGCAGAAAAAGTGAGCTGCTTTCATGTACCTTTGACTTGAAATGCTGTGGAAAATATTACCAAACAAGTCAAACAACACACAGCTCTTCCTCCTTATTCTTCTGAATCTGCTTTAGCTACCAGATCTGCACTGTTCAAAACTACAACAGCAGGCTGCTAACTACCACTAGTTCATCTTTGGCTTACCCAGAAGAACATGGAACAGCCATAGTGCATCTTCCCTTCCACTATCATCCCAGGCCTGGTTCACTGCTGTGAAAGCCACCCCAAAGGGAAGCTACCTTTCTGTCTTTGGCCCCAGACAAACAGCTCTCTCAAGTGACAAGACAAGGCATGGAACTGTCAATTCTCAAAGCTTTAGTCCGAGGTTTTCCTGATCTACTAAACAAAGTCAGGGGGAAAGCAGGGAAAGTAGAACAGTGACTCTTCCCTTTTTCCCTCCTTTACTCAACATGCTTCAGAACAAAGCACTGCCCAAGTGATCTCCAATCAGCACAAAGTCTCATTTACAGTTAAGGAAGAGAAAATCTCATGTCAAATATAATGTCAAAGCCCTGTGCAAAGTTCAGGAAGTTGTGAGAATATTTTCTTGGCATTTCTTTCATCCTTTCAGACCTATTTTTAAGTAATTTTCATTTAATCTTCCTGCACAAGAACATGCAACCTATTTCAATTAAAGAAAACAAACAAACCAACCACCAAACAACCAACCCAAGGAAAAGGGATCTGAATTCATCCCCCCAAAAACAACAAGATAATATACAGAAGTGGTCACAAACACCAAGAGGATGAAATAAACACAATGCACTGTCAAATAAAAATGCAATAACAGTAGATCTTTCAAACCTTCTTGCTGGCATTTATTTCAACACCAGACCCTTAGAAAAAAGGAGATAATGAAGCCAGAACAACATAGCCTTCCCTGACAAAGTCTACTCAAACGGTGAGGCTTTGCTGTGACTGAAAACTCCACTTGCTCATCAGGACTCTACAGAAGATGCTGCATAAACACAGCTAGAAAAACACCTTCTCAGAAGCAAATACAAGAGAGAGGGGAGGATAATGGCAACAAGCTTTAAAGAAACAGTTAGGCACAGTACTGGCTAGCATTGGAGGGAGTCCTGTCAGTACAGCAACATCTTATTTCTTGTGTCTGTCCTTTTGAGGGCATTATAGCAAAGGAGTGTTTTCAGAGTAGATTTATTTGATCCAAAGCATCCTTGGTTTTGAGAATGTTTCTGGGAAACACATCTTGAAGATCAGAGAACCACAGAGGAAAAGCATCAAGGTGCTTGTTAAAAATTGAAGCAAGCAACCCTGAACTCTTACAGACTTCTGATCATCTCCAAGCACCACAGTCAATACTTCAAGTGTGAATGGAATGTAACTGATAAAATAGGAATGTGCTGTGGCTAACTAGAGAGAAGTCAAAGAGAATTAGTCACAGCAAGCTAGAGGGGAGGTTTTCTGTACTCTGCATGGAAGCACTAGATGGACACTTACTGAAGAGGATTCTTGCACACAGGGAACACCAGCATCCTCTTCCAACTACAAATGCTCTCTAACAGACAATCTGAGCTTTAGAATGCTGCAACTCTTAATTATTTAAAAAATAAATGTACCATTTATAATTAATACTCTCCAGACTATAAATACTACAGCTCCAGGTGCCAAGTAAGATTACAGGAGAGGCCAGAATGTAAGTCAGCAGGACTGCAGTGTTTAGTGTGCCCTGTTCAGATGCAACTACACAGAAAAATTACAACCAGCTTTAGCATTCAACTCATTTTGTACTTACATTCCAGTCAACTGTAGAAAAAAAAGGATGTCTCTTGATTTCCTCAACTCCATCTGAACCAGCTCCTGAACAAAGAAAACACTGTATTTAAAACATTCTGGGGTAAAGTCTTTGAAGAAGATTTGCATGAACATGGTTATTTGAGGGAACTGTAAATACAGCAATATCCCAAGGATGAAAAATAGTCAATTAAGTAATGTACACCTCATCAGGCAGGCAGAGTACAAAAAGCCCATAAATACAGACAGTCAGTATTCTTTGCTCTGACACTGTCAAAGTTTTGGCTCACTCCTAAGAGTCACTGGTCCAAGAAAGTAATCATCCATTAGCCAAACCCAAGATGTCATGATCCAAGCTGACAAGAAATGGTATCTAAACCCAAATCTTACTGACCATATGGAGCTTGAGAGCCATCCAGTGCAACTGCTTGCTTTAAATAATCAACCCAACCCAACTACTTCTATTTCAGAGATCCAAGTAAATGAACCAACCTAATCTATTTGATGGGTTCCTTTTAAACAACATCCTCAGAAGACTTTGTGCTTCAGGGCTGAGGAACTGAGGCATTCCAAGTTTTGCTCTAAAAGAAAACAGAACAAGTAAGAGGAAGCAATGTATCTTACTAAAAAATTGTCTACATAGACTTCATTGCTCCATTTGATGGATCAAGGATCTATTCCAAAGTCTTGTAAACATTTAACTCAGCAGCTTTTAAGTTTCACATTATATGAGTGGTTTTCAAAAAAACCCACCCCAAAACCAACAACAAAACCCCAAAACTCAAACAGAAAACACACTAGACCAAAAACCCTAACCCCCACCCAAGCCCCCAAAACAAGCTTTAAGCTAAAACAGATGAAAACAATGATCTCAGGATTATATAAGTACTTTGAAAGTTATCTTCATAACTTCACCAGGAAGTCAGCAACAAAATACCTATCAGAATCTCCATCAGAAGAGACTCACCAAATCCCAAATGACTTGTCCCTAAAGTGATTGTCCTAGTATTCCTCTTGAAGCAAGTGCCTCAGGAAGCAGCTTGTTAAGCCACCATATAAAAGTTTACTGACTTTATCAAGCTTATTTTATATGAACAGTTACAGTAAGGCAAGAAATTCTTGTGCAGAACTGCAGCATCACTTGGAGCTCCAAGAGATGCCAGTGATCTTACCCACTCCCTTTCACAGGCAGTATCACTATAAACTCATAGCCAGGGTAAGTTCATGTTGGGAAGAACCGAGTTTCTCTCTCACCTCCTTCCCTATCACCCCCTCAAAAGGCCCAAAGCTCTCTCTGTGGCCTAAGGGAAACTCTCTGTTAGCCAAGGACTCAAAGACAAGAACATATTTGCCCAACAACTTCCCTTGCTAACCACCAGATTACCCAGTCTGTCTCGTTAGGCAGCTTCTGCTGTAGCTGAGGTAACTCAGTATGAAAGATGTGAGGACATCAGTGCCCTCTCCATGTACACAAAGCTACACCTGATGAACTACCTGTTGCTTACAACAGAAGGTGTGGTGTAGCAGCAGCAAGAGAGTGTAACCACAAGTGGTAAATCTGCTGGTCTCTTTTACTGTACTGGTTTCACCTGTATAGTACACCCACAATGAAAACACAACTTTATCCCCAAGATCTTAACTCCCCTAGAAACTTGATAGTATTTGCATGGTCCATAATCTAAACCTAGTTGCTAGGGGCTTGGCTTTTTCATTCCTTTTCTAGCTTAATGCTCTTCAAGGAATTATAACAAGCTATTAAAACAGACTGACAAATGGCATTTTCTGAGTTTCCAAAAGGTAAGAAGATATACTTACTTCAGGATCATATTCATAGTTTCATTTCGATCTTTACCTTGAAATGGCAGTGTACCAGTAAGCATTTCAAACTGAAAAGAACAAATGTTAGTCTAAATCAACACTTCTTCCCCCAGTTGCTCAAACAAAGCTTTAAGTATTGTACTTTTCTCTATCACTGCACTAGACTGCCTGGAGCTTTTGCAGGAAATCACAAACATTCAGAAATTTGGGGTTTGTTGGCAGTTTACATGATAGTAACAGTGACAAGTGTAAGGTGATGAGGTAGGAACATTTTACATCCATAAGCTACTTTAAAGTAATAAAATCCCCTCCATAACCAAGCTTCAGGTGTTACCATACTCTGAAAACAGCAGAAGAATAAATTCTAAGCAAATTCAATTCTAAATTGTAAGCCAATTCTGAAGTAAATTCATTTACTTTCCATGTCAATAGGCATATTTCAGCCTGATGCTCTAACACATCACAGCAAAGGCATTAAGTGCTAGTTGGTACTGGCTTATTTCACCACTCCAGTATTCATCCAACCAGCTCTTCAGGGCTTGGGGTTTGTTTTTTTGTTGTTTGGTTGGTTTTGGTTTGGTTTTTTCTTTTAACTAACAAGTAACATGCAAAACAAATACACAAACTGAAGTTTCACACTGCCTCCAACTGTTCTAAACTATCAAGGGACCACCCATGATTTTTATGGTTCCTGAGAAGTACTTCTTAGAGGGGTAAGCAGATGAAAAGTCAACTTTATTCTACTTTGAATTACTTATTTCAGTAGCAATTCAGCTACTGAACTCTCTCTCCCCTTTACCCAAGCTTTTGTAATTAGATCTGGCCAAGCTTATTCTAATGACACTACTTGACATTCACTTTAGACATATGCAGCACATTTGTGACCTTAAGCAGGGGAAGTGAGGAAGCATACAGTACCATGAGAACACCAAAGGACCACCAGTCAGCACTCTGGTTGTGCCCTCGCCTGTTTACTACTTCAGGTGCCATGTACTCTACAGTACCACAGAAAGAATAGGCCTTCTTCTCTTGATCTACTGATTCTTTGCTGAGTCCAAAGTCTACAACAACAGCATTACAAGAATACAGCCAGTAAAGAACTTTACAACACCACAATACTGTATATGCTATTTCAGACATCAAAGTGTTGACTGATTGATTGCTTTCAGGAATATTATTCAACTACCCTAACTCTTCAGGAAACAACAAACTGCAAATATTTAGAGATACTGCAGGCATTTAGTTTACAACATACCAAACCCATTCTATAAGTCACATTAAACTGATGATTTGCCATCAATATTACTACTCAATATTTGAAATATTACATATTTAGAGTCTCAAGAGAATCAAAAGTTCTCCTTGTCTCTGTTTACTGCCTGCTTTATTCACACAACAAACTGAAGGAAAAATGAGTTTGAGAGAACACAGTCTGCATGGTCTAGGATTACTGGATGATGAATAAATAAAATCAGACTAAAAATACTGGTGTTATATAAGACAACATGGTTCTGCAGCCTGACTCAAATTCAGTGCAGTCTTGTATATCTGCTCCCTTTATTCCCAAAACACTTTATATTTGTTTCCTAGTTTGAAAAATGCCATTAAATACACAAGACCTTGACATTTAGCCCAACTTTCAAGGCAAGGCTTTCAAGCATCTCTTTTTTCTTTTTCTTCCCCAAAGGGGAAATGATTGCTGGTCAATAATCCCAATAATTATTCTTTCCAGTTTCAGAAGGAAGGGAGAATTTTAGGATTGAATTTGATTTCAATATATCATGCAGCATTTTATAAATATGACTACCATCACCAGTATTCCATCAACTCTTTGAGTTAAAAACTTTGTTTTCTCTTGGAATCTAATAGCAATATCTATAGATCAAAATACAGAATGAATTTTGTAATACAAAAGCATCACCTTAACTGTAATTTAAAGCTTTCAGAAATTCACAGTAATTTGCTTTCCAAATAGTCACAATCTCTGTAGATATAATTTCCTAGAACATATGCATTCTAATTGTTCTTCACAGAAGATTTTTCTGCAATTTTATATGCATTTAAAAGTGACAATGCAGAAATGAATAGAAAGGCAGTGATATTTTAGAAGTCCTTCTGTGCACCAAAATCATTTTACATTCAAAGCTCCCTTCTAAAAGTCTCAGTCAGCAACTTTAGCCTGGGTCTGTGACCTCTTGATCTCCAGTTAAAAGGCATTTCACAGTACACCCTGACACAGCTCACAGTGGCTAGGTTTAGTTGCTAACATACCAACACCTGAACTAAAGCTTCTGCAAAAAACACATCCAATGGCTGGGGTTTTATTTTCACCTAACTTTATTTGAAGCTGGGCAGTTAGGATCTGCTCTTTTCAGCTGTATTGCTGCTAATACTGCAACTCCATCTAGGCAAGTATTAGCAAACATGAAAACTCATTTCAGTGGAACCTGTACTGGCATCAGGATCTGGTAAACAACCCAAACTATCAGCTACTATCTCTGACTATTCCAGAAAAGCACTTAATGCTATAGAGAGAATCATTCTATAGGGAAAGAATACAGCTTATTATAAAATCTATCAAAAATTAACAGCTAAAGACTAGCCCAGACAAATTCCAGCCATCCCTGTACATGTTTTAGGCTCAGAACTAAAACCTTACACAGAAACACATTCAGAAAGTGCCATACTAGTAAGTGTTACCTACCTGTTAACTTGATATGTCCTGCTTCATCAAGCAAAATGCTGAAAATTAAAATTCACATTCACCAATAGACATAAAGAGGAATGTTTAAACAGATTTCAAATACAGCAGTCAACAATCACAAACTTGTTATTAATTTAGCAAGCCAAAGTGATTTCATTTCTATCACTGGTGTATCTTTTACATTTGATGTTTAAATAGGCTAACAAAAAACACTTTACATTTCTTATATCACTAGAGTGCAAAATGCAAAGCAACAAGCAAAATACACAGAATAGTGGTAAAATACATTTTACTTTACTTTTCTGGCTTCAGGTCCCTGTATACAATTCCCAAGCTGTGAAGGTGATCCAAAGCAAGGGCCAGTTCTGCGAGGTAGAATTTCACATCTTCCTCTGTAAACATAACCTAATAAGAACTGTATAGATTTACCTTCTGGTCTTGTCTTCAGTTTTTAAAACTGCAATCTAAAATAAATAGTCCTGTCTGCCTACATTTCAAAACAAGTCTTACAGGTACCTTAAGAACTTATAGTGTCTTAATTCACCTAACAGAAATGATATCCTAATATAGGCTAAGCATCAGGCATACAAAAGAAATACCTACAGTACCTCAAGCAAAACCAGCAGCAGTTACTACAGAGCATTAGCTAACTTTTAAGGTCATCAGTTTAACTCCTTCTGCCACAAAGGTAGACAAACTCTTTTCCACTGCATCATAAAATTTAGTATCCAACTGCTGTACTGGGGTGAATTTGTACTGTATTTCTCTGGATTCACATTACCAATAGTTAGGGGGAAAAGGGTAGAAATAATTGAGAAGAATTATGCAAAATAAAAAACTTTAGTGAAAATAACAATGATGTGAAAACCTGCAGTGGGAGTTGAAGAACCTACTCTGCTCTTCTCAGGAAAAGAAATCTGAAGAACCCTAGTGAGCTACTGAAGAACTGACATTGCATACAGAGCATTTGAGATGCAGTTTTGTCCTAAATACTCCACAGGTTGCTTCTAATTCCACATATAAGAACTGTACCTGCTTTGGCTCTTGTCATGTTTTACAAACTGCTGGAAAAACTAGAAATCTTTACATTACTGGAAGTGAATTTGAGGTTTAAGTGAACTAATCCCTTATTTGTTGAAAACACCAGGAACAAGAAGAATGACCATCTCAGCTGCACAGCAGATAGCTACCAAGACTTCAATTAAGGTAACTGGCCTTACCCAGTTAGTGGCACACTGATTTGTACTTTGAATTGCACATATGTAATCTGTTCTACTGGCAACAGAAATATTCCTAATTTCCATAATGATAGGTATTAACCTGTGAACAATAAAGCTTTTAGGCTACACAAAGTCTCACTTGATTTTTTTAAAGAGTAATGTTGATACTGCTTTGCATCTATATGCAAAAGATGAAGAGGAAATCTTGGGTATCATTACTCCTTGGAGTAGCCAAAATGCAAATCTTAGACTATAAGGATGCTAATCTATAATCTACCAATAACAATTTCATTTAAAACTGCTCTGTGTCAAATTAGACATGATGCAAGTCAACTCCATTTAATATTCCCTATGAAAACTTCATTATACACTCATTTCACTTTCACAGCTGAAACAGTCATGCCCACAATAGAATTTAAAGACCAAAAGTGTTTTAATAACCTTCTACTCAACTCAATTAAACTAATCCTTGTGTGGGAAGTATGAAATGTCCTAGGGAATTTACCCTACTGTATATTGCCCACTGTCTGAGTTTTACCATGGACTTCTGAAAATGTCTTCCCAGCAGAAAATAAGAAAAGGTTAATTTTTTTTCTTCTCTAGATACACAGTCAGTGGTTAAAAGTCATCACAGAAGGTAACTGAAGTTTTCCAAGCAACATGTAGAGACTTAACAGTAAGAAAACTTGACAATTATTACTTCTTCATCCCCAAAGGGAATACATACCTCTTTCAACCACCTAGGGAGTATTATGGAGAGACTGCATCCCTTATTTAAGAATGTTGCCTGCTCAGTAATCTCAGCTGTGCTACCACAAAGGAATAGTTCTTCCTGCTATACCAGAATTTCCTCTATAATTAGACACCCTATAACAAAGCAGAGATTGACCTCTTTCCTACCTACTGTTCCAATAACCCTTTATGAGTTGGTAGGTTTAAGCTTTCAACCTCCATTTTAGCCTCAAGGTTAATTAATTTTGAGCTTAGTTCTTAGACATGATCACTGCTTTACTAAAGTCAGCTTTTTATGAAAAAGGACAACAAAAAAGCCTTCATTATTCCTTCTGGTTTGCCTGTTCCTAAAGTAAAGCTGTATTTTTACAGAAAGTGTATGGGGGAAAAACACCTAGCTCCTGGTTCACACACTGGGGACACAACAACCTCCTTCATGGCAGGAAAATTAAGTCAGAGATCTAGCTTGCTATTTAAGAAAGTAGTTTTTCCCTATGCATGTGCAATAGAAATGTGTTTACACTGGTGAAAAACACTGAAATGCTCTTACTGGGAAGCTGTTAAACTGCCATTAAAAATTCAGGTCTTTATGAAAGGTTTGCAGAAAGAAAATAAAAAGTCTCATAAACATGTTCATAATACTTAAGGTGTTTGATGACAAAAAAACCCCCCAACAACAGGCTACAACATATTCCCTCCTCTGAAGCTCCCTCTCCAGAAAACACAACTAGAAAGGAACAATTAAACTCTCATGTAAGATGAAGGGAAGTGGTCTCAAAAATACTCAGTGTTCAGCAGTAGGATTTGTATTACAGCATGATGAAATTTTACAATGCAGCAGAATCTCTTCCAGGCACAAGCTTCCAAGCTAACTGTAAGCATATACATAGGAGAACTATACATCCTCTCTCTTTCTTTTACTGCACTTAGGTTTCCAAGCAACAAAACATTTTTAGACAAAAGAACTGTACTCTGCAGATACCCAATTAAAACTTAGGTTACTAATCAATCCACACTTCTGTGTCTTAGCTATAGACTAGAGTCTAGAATATGGAAAGGAAGCCCAACTAAGTTATTAAAAACTTGACTGTGATAAGAAATAGAGAAGAAACAGCTACAGAAGAGAATCCTCTACTGATTTAAAAATCCCCAACCTTGTCTAACACTGAATGGATATAAAATTTTAGGTGCTTACCTCTTTGGATAATCGTGTGAATACATCTCCTCCCCTGAGAAAATCCAATATTAAATATAGCTTCCCTTCAGTCTGAAAGGCTTAAACATAATGATAATTAAAAAAATCAATAGCTGTGTGACAACAATGCTCTCCAAAATCTACAATACTCAAGCAGCATCTGGGCAATGCACTTCAATAAATAAAAAAAAAAAAAAAAAAAAA